>JAHPZR010028328.1:0-28305 GCA_019787425.1 Platygyra sinensis
GGCTACACGGATGTTGTAGGGCTGTAAGATCCGTGAGATGGTCTCAGAAGTGCCCTTAATGTAAGGTATAGTCGCTGTAGTAACATGTGTTGGGTTCTGGTTCGTTGCGTCGGCTTCAGTAGGTCGGTAAACGTTTCGTCTAATAAAGTCAGCGTTGTAGTTGTTTTTAATAAAAACACGTTCAAGGTATTTGTTCTCGTCACGTAAGCTGTCCGGTGTATCACAAACTAGTTGCGCTCGTCTCGTTAAAGTCTTTATAGTCGTGGCTTTGTGTGAAGTCGGGTTATAGGATGATTCGTCAAGTAATCTGTCGGTATGCGTCGGTTTTCTGTACACTGTCGTTCGTAGTTCGTTGTTGTCGCGGCTTACCAAACAGTCTAGAAAAGGAAGTTTTCCATTTTCTTCGATTTCTTTGGTAAACTGGATGTCAGCGTTCTGTTCGTTAAGGTGGTCGTGAAAAGCGTCAATTTCGTCCTTGTGAACGGCGGTAAAGGTGTCGTCAACGTAGCGTAACCAGAGCGGTATTGTTTGTCGGCAAGTTGCAAGGGCGCGTTCCTCCACGTGTTGCATCACAATTTCTGCGACAACAACAGAAACAGGCGACCCCATGGCTGTTCCATGTAATTGTTTGTAGTGTTTACCGTTGTACTGAAAGTAAGTCGATGTAAGGCAGAGGTTCAGTAAGTCCATAATGTCTTCTGTCGGTAACGGTAGTTTAACGGTGGATTGTTGTATAGCGGTCTCGGTGCAGTGTAATGCCAATTGAAGTGGAATACTGGTGAACAGTGATTTCACATCAAAAGACACAAGTTTGTAGTCGTCAGGTATCTGTACTGTCTTAATAGCGTCAATAAAGTTCTCCGTCGATTGTAGTTTTCGTCTAGATTTGTCAGTTAAGGGTTGCAGTATGGTCGTCAAGTACTTAGACAGTTGATACGTAGGGGACCCACAGAATGAGACGATAGGTCGCATCGGTATACCAGGTTTGTGCAGTTTAGGTAGTCCGTAAAGTTTAGGTGGCTGTGGTACAGAACACCTCAGTCGATAGTAGCGTTGAGTGTCAATAGCGTCAGTCTTTTTAAGCGTAAGTATTTTGCTGTTAAGTTTACGTTGCAGTGCTGGCGTCGGGTCGCGTTTAAGTTCTTCGTAAGTTTGTTTGTCGTTAACAAGTGCGTCCATTTTGTCAAAATAGTCAGTTTTGTCCATAACAACAGTCACACGTCCTTTGTCGGCTGGTAGTATAACAATGTTGTTGTCGTTTTTCAGTTGTTGAGTCTTCTGTGACAGTCGTTTATCCGCGCTTTGACCAGACGTCTGCAGGTGGATTTGACGATCTGGATGGCCTCTTGTGTGTTCAGCGGAGACTTAAGTTTAAGTCCGGCCGGAACGAGGCCGTGGTCTTTGCAGCGGTGGTTGAACCAGAGTTGCTGGCGTATTCGTCTGACAGTACTTACCGAACTGATGTAGTTGTTCGCAAACTTTACACGAGTCTTTCAGCCAATAACATCATGGCTTAACTGACCAATCGTTCTCAACTGACCAGACTTATAACAACATCGACTGACAAACACTATTCACTTGACTCTGAAGATGACTTCCGCTCAGGTTGTCGAAACGTCAGTCACCAACAACAGTTCTTTTCAGAACTACACTCACCCGGACGATCACACAATACGAACTATTTATTTATTATTGTTTGTTTACACTGGTCCTGAAAAGCCCCAATGTGAAGTGGTCAATTACGTATACATAACGTAGTGCTCAGAACGTAACGCAATGGTTCAATTTTTGTCAGAGTATCCTGAAGGGCGAGGTTTAGCACATGTTCGTAACAATGGACGTAGAGACAGAGCGGGGAGCAAGGCCCTTCCATTCCTGTGTATATAGACCGTTCATATTAGCTGTGCCATCGAATGCTTTACCAACGTTCTGGAGGTGATACAGCACTGAGATTTCACCGGTTTATACAGTGTCTCGCCTTCAGTTGATTTCGTGGAATAGAAACCAATGAATGCTTCTTTCTTCTTGCCATTCAGAACATTCAGCACAAAGGACGGGGCAATGAGAATGAAGAAAATTCCGGATTCTTAGAAAATAAAGCTTTTGTCCAGTGACAATGTGAAAAACGGAAAACTAAGTTATGTTAAGAAAATGCTAACTCGCAGATTTCAGATTTTTATTGTTGTGCACTATTTACAAAATTTATAACATTAACAACATTTACAAAGATTACATCAAATAGAAAAAGGAAAAGAAATATAACATTGCATAATTAAAATAAATGTGCTCAGTGACCAAAGTAGCATAGGTTTTCGTGTTGGTCACTGACACGTACAAGCAATTAACACGACTTATTATTCAACAAATTGTAACACTATCCAAATATGGTCATGATGCTCTCGATATCTGTCATCCGTAGGTGACGGATATCCGGCGATATACGTAGCTTCGTACGTGGGAAGAAAAAGTGAAGTGAAAAAATGTTGACAGAAAGGTTTAAAAATGTTACGAGCTTGGAAACCAATTTTGTTATCAATTTGTTGAATAATAAAACAATTATCCTGCTCAATCTTGCGGAATATCGTCTGATTTTAGCCGACTCGGCCTACGGCCTCGTCGGCTAAGTATCAGACGATATTCCGCGCGATTTCGCAGGATAATTGTTAAATATCAGTCAGTTACGCATAGAAAAATGACAGAACAAAAATAAGCTATATACAGGTTATACAGAAGATTGAGTGTTTAAAAGGTATAGTTAATATTGATTGAAGAAGGAAGTGAACGGCAGTCTTTTAATATTTGTTGGAATAGTTTCTCAAAGTTTAGATGAAACAAAAGCAAAAGTAGAAGTCCCATAGTTATTATTTGCTTTTGGCTTATGAAATTTTAATTTAGAGGCAAATCTGGTATTGTGGGTATGTATTTCAGAGGCTCGAGTAAGGGCTCGCACTATTTTAATTTGAGTATTGACTCTCACCTTATTGTGTACCGTAGAATTCCGAAAGTAACGGCTCCCCGAAAATAAGGTTAATTTTTTCCCTTCCTATTGCACCTCGAAGGTAGCGACCCGCCTGAATGTAGCAAGAGAAAGTCTCTGTTCTCAACCGCGGGTCATGCGGATGGAACAACCTGACTGCGCGCAGGACTGCATGAATTTTTTAGCATTGACTTGAACAGCTATCGGTGCTATTATTATAACTTGACTGAATTTTTCTTGAGACTATGATTGTCCAGCATCAGATTCAAATGATATACTGATATTCATTATGTACATATTTTATTCTTAGGTTTTAGGTTTTAGTATTCACGCACGACCCCACAAGCTGCACAGCTTTTTTAACTTATCGTGCTTAAATAAAGGTTGTCTGTCTGTCTGTCTGTCTGTCTGTCTGTCTATATACTGTAAAGTAATCAGTTGCATTGCGATATAAATAAATGCGACCATCATACCTGTACTATCGATTCACCTTACGGCACCGCGCGTGTATCAACTGGTTTAGGGCCGTTTTTGTTTATACTGTCTGCTTTGTTTATGTGTGGAGTTAGCAACGTACATAAACGGAGCGTTTAATTTCTCTTGTTACACACCTTGAAATCAGAGACCGCGCAGGCTGCGGAGGGGCTGGGGAGAGCTTGAGCCCCACCCCCATACTTAGGTACTTTTTTTATTCACGTGACTATGAGAGATCTATCAAAGAAAGCTATATCAATCATTTAAATTCCCCTTCTCAGCCTTCTGAGAAATCATTTACGTTGTCTTTCTTTCTTTCTTTTTGTGGCCTTTGTTGTTCCCTATGAAATTGTATTACATAACGTTTATTTCCTTTAATTTATTACTGCCTAATTTGCTTGACAAAAATTGTATAATAATTGTAAAGCGAAGTTTCCAGTGTGCCAATATCGACTTATCTTTCTTAATTCAAAGATATAGTTACAGCAGGTCCAGTATTGATAATCATACCTCTAACACTCGGACATTTTTTTGGGCCGTTTGAACTTCTTTTCAGGACAAAGTTTAGACTCTCAATCCACTATCACACCAATCCACATAGCGTCTGTTTTTCGCTGTTAAGTCTGGGGACGGATACTGTATTACTGAAAAGATTCCTGGGAGCCGTCTAAAGAAAGGGTCGTGTCATCTGTATATTGGCTGAATTTAGTTTCTTTACCCTTTACGGTTATGCCACGGATTTCTTTTCTTTTTTGGCGATTTGCATTGGCGAGTACTTCTGCGCACAGACACAATGAATGGATAGGGTGACAGAGGGTAAACTTGTCTAACTCCCCGACGTAGCTCAAAGAAATTGCTCGCCCATCCACTGTTTAATATACAGCTTTGACCATTGCAATAACTTTAATACCTTAAACTATTTCAATAATGACGGACATAAACCAAAGAATTTGGAAGGTTCTACGAATAAAAGGCTACTCTAGAGTATCGAAAGCATTTTTTAAATCAAGGAAAATTGGCTCTTAGTAAGACCCATCTTTAAGGTCGGCACACACGATGGGACTGGTCCCTGCGACTAGACCCTGCAACAAGTCGCACGGACTAGTCCCATCGTGTGTGCCGACCTTAAAGGTCGGCACATTACAGATGTAAACGCAACCACTGTCAGATTGCAAAGTATGGTTACTTTCAAGACGTTTTCCACCAACTCCACAAACGATTAAAAACAAACCATAAAAAACCGACCTCTTGAAAAAAAAAAAAGAGTTCGAGACTGCATGCAAGCGTGTCCTGTGCACAAGCAAAAGGTGGCAGTTCGCACATTCATTTTGCGGGGTATTTCGTTTTCTTGTTTCTGTTTTTTTTGTTTGTTTGCTTTTTCTTTGCTGTTCATTTTTCGCTTATTCATTTTTTGTTCATTCTCCTGAGCCAACCTCAATATATTCTCCTGAGCCCCGCTTTACATTCTTCACTGAAATATATGAATATGAATTCTAAAAATAGACTAGTGCATATGCCTCGTTGCAGTTGAGTGATTTTTTTTCTTGACCTGAAAAATGATTACCCCCTCCCCCCCTCCCCCCCCCCCCCCCCGCCCCGGCCAACAGAACCCAACAGAACGTACTGGAAAATAGAGTTAGTTTGATTGCTTTAGCGAGCAGACACAAACTTGCTCGCCTTTTGGTAAGTTTGGAGAACACGCTACGAGTTAGGCTCCATTACCAGCCGCTGTTCGGGAAAGGAGCCCGCGCTCTCTGAGTTTTAAAGCTAGTGGCGGATTAAACTAATTGCCAACACTTTCGGAAGCGTTTTTCGATCTTCCACTTGCGAGAATAATGACAATTTCCTTCAGAAGCTAAGAACCACACTAAAACATTTCTAGACGAAGGATTATGTCCCTTTTAATTGAAAATCATGTTAAATCAAGTTAACTTGATGGTTATGGTATCTGTACAGCGTCTTTTCCAAGCATCATGTAAATAGATAAATTTCTAATCAATTGTTCATTTGACTGACTGACTGACTGACTGACTGACTAAGTGCTGGCTGGCTGGCTGACTGGCTGACTGACTGACTGACTGACTGACTGACTGACTGACTGACTGGCTGGCTGGCTGGCTGGCTGGCTGGCTGGCAGGCTGGCTGGCTGGCTGACTGGCTGACTGAGTGGTTGGCTGACTGACTGACTGAGTGGTTGGCTGACTGACTGACTGACTGACTGACTGACTGACTGATCTGATGTATTTGGCCAGTCTTCCTTCGGTTTTGAGGAGTATCACAAAATATTGTCATGACATCAGGAAATGACGATAAGAGACCACCAAGAGAAACATAAAATGTATTTTCCCTATTCGTGTCTCAAAAACTTCTATTTTCATGGTTATGGATGCTTGTGGTTGCTGCTTTAAGGCCCGTTTACACAGGCGATTTTTGTCGCGGCAACTTGATGCAACTTTTGTCGCGCCAAACTTGCAACATCAAAATAGCATGTGTAAACCAGGTGCAATTTTTAGTGCGATTTGTCGCCACGATATCGCAGGGGTTTCGAACATGTTTGAAACTTGATGCAAGTTTGCTGCGACAAAAATTGCATCGAGTTGCGCGACAAAAATCGCCCGTGTAAACGGGCCTTTAGATTAACCCTCCCAGTCCCTCTCCGAATTGTTACTCTATGTTCCCTCACTGGCTTTTTATTCAGTAAGGATTTTGTTTCATATGGAGGAATAGCGACTAAATCTCACAGCATAATAATGGGATCAACACTGTTGAACATTGCGAAAATAAGTATGATTTACCTTCTATATCTAGCTGTAAAACTGTAGTCAACTGAGATAGATCTGAAGTCGTGGTTTCAGCTGGGCTGTCATCGCAGACTGCACTGTCATTCTCATCGTCTTATGGCTCCTGACGGGGTACTATACTGACCCATGTATCGAGAGACTGGCAAGATTTAGCTGCAGCCTTCTTCTTTCTATTTTCCTGTTCTCTTCTACCAATAATGTATTACACAAAAAACTAATTTTTCATCTTCAGGCGTTCATGTGCTCGTACAAATAGAGAATACTACCCGACGCGTTAGCCGAAGTGTCTGCCAAAAATTGTGAGATCGCTCCGTTGTCATTGGCTCTGTCGTCGAAACTCCCATGCAAAGCGTGCGCACGTTAATTTCATTATTCATTTAAGCTCGGACATCTGTGCGCTCATTGAAATGTTCTGAATGGCTTGGGCTACTAGAGTGCAGCTGGTTTTAGTTTCCCAGTGAATACATTACTGCTTTTTACATTCTTTGACTTTGTTTAAATATCACGGTTAAGTTTTAAATTCACCGATTGCACTCCTTAACTTGGATATTGAGTATCAAAATGTGGACCTTTGGGGCCTGTGGAGGGGGGGGGGAGGGGAGGGGAGGGGGGTGCGAACGCACCCCGTGCACCCCCTGGTTACGGGCCTGATTAAGTCATTGTGAGGTCAAATTTAAGTGTAACAGCCCTCTCCAAAAACCAACAGCCCTTACTTATCAAGCCTCTTCCCAGGCGTTCAAGTTAGTTGGGGTTCAGCGCGAAAAACTAAAAGAAGTAATTTTGATCGTCCAGTTTCATGGTTGGGCTTTCGGTTATTGCATATGCGGAATGTATGCCAAGCGTTTTGCCCTGGCCAGCGGATGTACAAAATGTTTAACATGTTTAACCGGAAACGAAGAAGTGATGGAGAGATGGAGTGAAAACAGGTTAACGAATTACGGTAACGGACATAATAGGTAAAATGCTCACATGCATGAGAGTCTACTCGAAGATTACCCACCTTATTAAGTGCAAGAGGAGTTACTCAAACACCGCCATTGGGATGACCCTCAGTTTTATATTACGGTTTTCGGTAGGAAAATGACAAGACACACGGACATTGGCTGCTAGGAGCCTTTTGATTACAGTACTGGTGGGTCCTGTCCATGTAAAACAATTTTGATCATTTCTCTTATTTAGTTCTCTTACACCTATAATAGAGACTCACTTGGATTTATTTGCACTTGCGAAGAAGGTGTAGCTAGGCCTTGTTCTGTTACCCGTTCAACTGTAGCAACATCATTCCTTCGAAGATTGCTTCGCCGTTCGCACGCTATACTATAAAAGCCACAAGACCCAGGATTACCAGCATTGTAAATGCTAACACTACCATTAAGATAACGAAAAGATTGCTTTCTCCGTTCTTTTCCCTTGATACTATCACTCTGCCTTCGACCGCTTTGTTCGCTAACAAAGTAGACGGCAAGGAGAACGTCGACTGTAGCTTAGTGATGTGTGTTCTCAACAACGTTGTTGATTCATTTTTCAGCCTGACTGGTCGAGTTGTTCTATGCATGGTGGAGGAGGTCCTTTGAGTTGTTGTTTGTAAATGTCTCTTTCCTCTCGTGGCAGTGAAAGTCTTTGAAGGCCTCGTAGGTGATAGTATTTTCAAGGTGTGCGTCGTGATGTCAGCAGGCTTTGTGGTCGGGACATTTGTGCATGGAGTTGAGCGGACTTTACACTTGTTCTCATAATTCGCACATTCCAGCGCCATTTCGTCCTTTCCGTCTCCACAGCATTTCGCACAAGGAAAACAGTCGAAGGTAAATGGCTCGGGGTAAAAACCACTAGCGCATTTATCATCACACTCGGCGTTAGAGAATAAGGTGCAGTTCTTTTTTATCGCTTTTCCTTTAGAACATACGGTACACGCTTCGCATTGCATCTTTCCATGTTTGTCCGAATACGTCTTACCAAGTTGACAAGGAACGCAATGGATAGACGTTGCATGCCCGCGGGACAATCGGGACACTCCAGGCATTTGTATCTTCTCCCTGGTGATCCAATCCAGTGAATTTGCTGTGTCTTACATGGGAAGTCTGCTTTAACTCCATAAACCTGTTCGAGGGAGAGGGAGAAAAATATTAAGGACCAGTTTTAGTTTACATGGAAGTAAGATGATCATTGAAACTAAAAACCAAAATGTCTGACATAGCGCCGTTTGTTTTTCTTGGGGAGGGCTTAACTCGCTACAGTGATGATCATCCTAATTGACAGGAAGTTATTAAGGTGAATCGTTTAACTCTTTGTCATGTCAAAACTTCAAAATATAATAACTCGCTTCTCCGTAATGATCTTTCAGCGTCAAAGTCGATCCTTGATTATGCATACCCTGACAGGTATAAAGAGCTGTCAGATATTTGGGGCGAGCGAAACCAAATATCTGAGAGCCTGCAACAGACTACGTGTATTCGAAAATCGAAGTAAAATTTGCTTCTTCCCACAACAGAAATTCTGTGGGTTTAGAAGCATGTTGGAAAAGGGCAGCAGTAACAGACGTATATTGGGTTTGTTTTCATAGAAGCCTTAGAATCTGTATGCAAATATTCTTTGATTTGAGAGAGCGGGCACGCGCGAAGCGAGGGGAAAGAACGCGGAGCGCGACAGGAGTGGGAGAAAAGAAGGCGCCTGCAATTCAAACTTATATAGAATTGTAGTAGCAAAAAGGAACTTCTTCGTTATGGAATGAAAAAGGTTGATGAATGCCTCTATTGTGGCGAGCACAATTCAGTTGATCACACTTTGATTGACTGCGAATTTGTTAACAACTTTGTACAATTTGTCATCGACTGGTTTAATTCTGTTAATAATTCGAATTTTTCTTGACAAGTAATTAGAAAAAATACCCCTCCCCAAAACAATACAACTGTCGATAGCACTCAGCTAGTCTCCGCTGAGGCGTATACAATGGAATACCTTCCCTATTAAGAATCCAACATATATTCCAGTTTCGCCACCAAATTTTGACGTGGACAAACCCATGTCCTCTACCTCTGCAATCGGACCCGATGAATAATGCTTCACAGACAGCTTGGGTTTGTTTATTGTTTCATTCGAGCACTTGAAAGACGAAACTTTTCCCAAAACTCGTCGGCAAAACTGCCACCAAGGCTTTCCTTTCGTACAGCTGCCTCACCGCCTATTTCTGCTGTTTTTTAAGGTAAATTCAAAGCCTTTCCTTTCCAACTTCAACAATGTTATCTTTTTTATTATTAAAAACTGGATCATTGGATAATGTAATTCGAGAGTTTTCATTGGCTTAGCCATCATGGTATATGAGCCATTATACCATGATCTACAAAAATGGCGAGCGTATGCGTGATTTTTTGGGCCTTTTTGTTTTTATTGTAGTCTAGTTTTCTATATTTTGGGGACGTTTTTAATAAAACAATTATTCCACTCGCGCTTGTTGGATATGAGATGATAGCCAACTCGGCGCGACGCGCCTCGTTGGCTATCTATCATCTCATATCCAACGCGCGCTCATGGAATAATTGTTAAAAACAACACTAGAATACTCTCCTTCCATATCATCCGCCATGTTCTTTTTAATTTGATAACAACCGATCAAGTTACTGACCACATCGACCTAAACCATATTTGGTCATATTTAGTGACAAGCGGTTTCAGTGAAAATATGGGTTTGGTGTGGGGTGCTCATTCACTTGGGCCACAAACATGGTTTCGGTCGATGTTATATAATGTTTTCCCAATTATTCAGGATGTTGTGGTATCGGCTTAAACCAATCAGAACACTTTTCTCTTCCCCCGCGCTTCACTCGCTTCGCGCGCCCGCGATTTGCTCCTTCCCTTTCCCTTTCCAGCGCCTGCCACGCAGTATAAACACATTTAATCTAAATAGGAGATCCCCCGACCTTAGCACAACAAAGTGAAATTAAGCCAACTGACTGGTTGGGCACGTTCCAGCCGTTCCATACCGTTCCATGCCGTTCCATGCTAGATTGGTATGACTGGATTGGTGTAATTCCTAACGCATTACGTCATGGTCACTCGAGTAGTGAGCGTATCTTGCATAACGTAAGTTATAAAATTACGCATGTTAGGTCCAATGTTGTTGTTTGTTCTGCACACTCAAGGAATAACATTTCCTGAGAACGAGTTTTCATCATTTTTCTGAGTTATCGTACCCTTGTCCTACGCCAAACGAGAGAGAAACCACTGAGAGTAACCGTTCATTCTTTTTTAGCTTCGCGCACAAATGATGTCACGAAAATTTAACCCACGGTGTGACTCAGACAAACAAACCATTCCATGGGCTACTTCTTTGAGAGCAACGTATGAAATAACGGCGCCAATGAGCTCTTCAGCGCAATACTCAGCGATTAATTTCGCAATTATTCGATAGTCTCTCTAGCTTAAAATGTTAGAGAAGACCCACGATATGTACCTTGCGTTTGGCGTAACAGAAAGCAGCTGCTCGCAGAGTGGAGTTACCGTACCTAGTAAAAGCAATTAATACAAGCGCGGAAGCAAATATTTTTTCCTGTAGCCTGCCTGGCAGGCCATAGAAAGGGAGGAAAGTCAAAATGAGCGCGTCCGATCTTCTCGCGCGTCACGCGCTCGTCTTTCCCCTTTCCCTCCCTGCCACGCAGGCTATATTTCCTGTAGCTTACGTTGCATTTTCCATCGAAGTTCCTTCGCTAGCGCTCGCGAAGTATTTTGCAAAGTTACAACAGCGAAATAAATGAACAATCATGACGAATTAAAGCGCTTTGTTTCGCGTTAATACTTTTTACAGAGAATCGCAGTCAGTCAATAAACCTAACCGATATATTACTAATGATCTGTAACTAGTAATAGTTATCACTAAAGCTGCCCCCGCTTTCTTTTATTTCTGCTCCTTGAAACAATAATATTGAACGTTACTGTTCAAGTCAGATACTAAAAAAAAAACAAGGGCCTCCTTAAGATCCCCAGAACTAATTTTAAGACTTTTGGTGATCGCGCTTTTGCCCGCTCCGGCCCATTTCTATGGAACAAACTGCCGCGTGAAATTCGAGACAGCCAGAGTGTAGTCATTTTTAAGTCCAAGCTTAAGACATATCTGTTCAAGCTGGCTTACAATTTGTTGTAACATTTTAAATATTTTTAACATTTTAATATTTTTAAATTTAATCGTTTAATATTTTTGATATTCTTATATAATAGTTTGTAAAGCGCTTTAGAATATTTTTATAATTTTAGCGCTTTAGAAATGTAAATTATTATTATTATTATTATATGAACTCTTTTTTATATAAGAATATATTTTGACGTGACATCTTGGCCTCGCTACGAAAAGTGGTATCCAGAGCACATGCACAATGTGCTGAACGCGATCCAGATCCAGAAACCAAACACTTGTACTTGATAGCCTAATAAATTCTAAATAAAACGAAAATGCCATAAGCTATAATGTAAGAATAATTCAAGAATATTTTCAGCCTAAAATCGGCAGATAAATAAGAATATTCAGTCTGGGCCGGAAAAATAACATCCTTAGAAAAGAAAAGAGTGTACGAGCAAACGTATCTCGAAAGCACAACAGAAGTGAAATGTAAACAAAAGTATCGCGTTACAGTCGCCATATATGCAAATTAGAGTCAAGCTTTTTGTCCGCAATGAAAACGCCGCAAAACATTTACATTCGGATCCCTGCTGTAGGATTACTCAGTGAAAATAAGCTATCCAAATAAACGAGATGCCAAAGGAATATTTCAAACTTTATTCCTCCAGAGCTAACATTTGAGAGAACCTAAAACATATCTTGCAATATCAAGAGAAAAAAACTGGCAAAAAAACAGACCATACCATACCATAAGGGCGACCACTGAAGATGATATCAGATATAACATTTTAATCATAATTGGAGTGGCTTCTGAGCAGAGTTCAAGAATTTCTTGGAAAAAAGGATCTGATACTGTGATGATGACGCGACTGTCTTTTATGTTAAGATATGAATATTTTTCAAGTTCTGAATCAAAAAAATATTTTCAACTTCCACAGTTCTACTTAAATAGATACTCTTTTCATTCACCTGGCTTTGAGAGATCTATTAAAGGAAGCTATATCAATCATTTTAAGTTCCCCTTCTAAGTAATCATATATTCTTACCTTCCTTCCGTTTTATTTTGTCGCCTTTGTGCATAAGTAAGAAGTAATAAAACATTAAGTTTATTTCCTTTATTTTTGCATGATTTGTTTGACGGATGAAAAAATATACTGGTTGTAAAGCTATGAGGCTTTTTAAAACGGTAATAACTTGCATGGGTTATTATATAAAAACGTCATATAAGGGATCGCTCAACCAATCAGATTGCGGAAACTCTTTGTTCAGCTTTGAAATTATACAAAATATACTCGATACAAACACACAACTAACACGAGCTGTTGACATAATGATGGCGCGAGCAAAGAGAATTTACATTTTGATTGTCAAAGTTATTTTCCTTTTTCGACGTGGTGTTTTCTAAAAGAAATAGACATGAATCATGTTTTCCGTGTTTCTATGGAGTTATGTAAACACTCGTGAAAACTTTGAAGAAGTCGAAAAAGCTGTAGGAACACGAGCCGCAATTTCTCGTTCTCCCAAACTTTATTTCACTCGATAGAAACACGGTAAGTGTTTTCTATTTCTTAAATAATATAGACAAGACCCTTTGACCGCTCTAATTGGTCAAAAACCCATGAAAAGCGTGCTTTATTGTTTTGCGCGTATAAAATCTATGTCATAAAGCAAATGAAGAAGCCTGAGTCGTGTATTGTACTGGGATAGAACACTCCGGACATTTGAAAACACTCAAGAAATGTAGAAGACACTCGCCTGCGGCTCGTATTTTCTACATTTCCCTCGTGTTCCCAAATGACCGTCGTGTTTTATCACAGTGAAATGCACTGCTCAGGCGTCTTCATTTGCTGTTTTACAGTAAGCGGGTTTGAGTTATTTATGACTTTGTCATGTTGCGTGATCAAATGGCGAGAGTTGCGAAAAGGTTTTCAAAGGAACTCTAACGCGTACAAGTAGCTTATTTGTTTGAGCTGAGATGTTGTAACATTGTTCACCAACACCAAAAGGCTACTAACATAATGTGTGTTTCTTAAACATAGTGAAATTTTACACTGCGGAAATAATTAAACTAGACAAGTAGTTTTGTTAACTCAAGGGCGATTGTCTAGCCGCACGTTTTTCCAGTTTTTTTTTATTATTTTATAGACAGGGATAACTTTTGCCTCTTTCAGTTTGGATGGAAAGACACCTTTCTGCACAGACATATTAAATATGTATTTTTAATGCATAGTTTTTGTTAGACCTTCTTAAACGTCATATCCTCCTGTTTTCGTTTTCATGTCATCTTGTTTTTCTTTTATTCCTTTAATTTAATATTGTCTTATTTAATCTAATATTGTTGTACTGTTGTAGCTTAGCTTAATAATTACCAGTTTAACCACGGACTGCGTGTAGCTCCGCCCACCGCGATTAGCCTTTGCTATTTGTAGGCGGGCACGGACTGTACTTTTATATTTAATTGTAGTGTGGAAATAATAATAAATAAAAAAAGGGGCATTCCATATCCACCCCGGCTCCTCCAAGTGATGGAGTCATTTCAGACTTTTGTAATTTTCAGTCGCGATAGAAATCGAGAGTGGAGTAAAGTGTAGCTCTCGTAAAAGAAGCAGGGGGACATAACTTGGTTAATGATATAAAGCGGGACATACCTAAATTCCATAATGTCTTACTTCACTCAAATTGAAGCAGCTTACGAGGAAAATATAACAGACATGAACTTATTGAATTGTGCGCCACAAGCATAAAACATTTTGGCAATTTCTTACTGCAGTCTTACTGAAGTTGAAACATTCATTGTATTCTTAGTTTTTGTTCTTCCCTTGAATAGAATGTCTTAAATAGGCTGTGGATTTTTATTTGCTTCAATCTCAAACAGGGTCAGGGTTTAAGATCCTCGCAGCACACAATTATACACCTATCTGAAATTTGAGTGAAGTAAGACATTATGGAATTTAGGTATGTCCCGCTTTATATCATTAACCAAGTTATGTCCCCCTGCTTCTTTTACGAGAGCTACACTTTACTCCACTCTCGATTTCTATCGCGACTGAAAATTACAAAAGTCTGAAATGACTCCATCACTTGGAGGAGCCGGGGTGGATATGGAATGCCCCTTTTTTTATTTATTATTATTTCCACACTACAATTAAATATAAAAGTACAGTCCGTGCCCGCCTACAAATAGCAAAGGCTAATCGCGGTGGGCGGAGCTACACGCAGTCCGTGGTTAAACTGGTAATTATTAAGCTAAGCTACAACAGTACAACAATATTAGATTAAATAAGACAATATTAAATTAAAGGAATAAAAGAAAAACAAGATGACATGAAAACGAAAACAGGAGGATATGACGTTTAAGAAGGTCTAACAAAAACTATGCATTAAAAATACATATTTAATATGTCTGTGCAGAAAGGTGTCTTTCCATCCAAACTGAAAGAGGCAAAAGTTATCCCTGTCTATAAAATAATAAAAAAAAACTGGAAAAACGTGCGGCTAGACAATCGCCCTTGAGTTAACAAAACTACTTGTCTAGTTTAATTATTTCCGCAGTGTAAAATTTCACTATGTTTAAGAAACACACATTATGTTAGTAGCCTTTTGGTGTTGGTGAACAATGTTACAACATCTCAGCTCAAACAAATAAGCTACTTGTACGCGTTAGAGTTCCTTTGAAAACCTTTTCGCAACTCTCGCCATTTGATCACGCAACATGACAAAGTCATAAATAACTCAAACCCGCTTACTGTAAAACAGCAAATGAAGACGCCTGAGCAGTGCATTTCACTGTGATAAAACACGACGGTCATTTGGGAACACGAGGGAAATGTAGAAAATACGAGCCGCAGGCGAGTGTCTTCTACATTTCTTGAGTGTTTTCAAATGTCCGGAGTGTTCTATCCCAGTACAATACACGACTCAGGCTTCTTCATTTGCTTTATGACATAGATTTTATACGCGCAAAACAATAAAGCACGCTTTTCATGGGTTTTTGACCAATTAGAGCGGTCAAAGGGTCTTGTCTATATTATTTAAGAAATAGAAAACACTTACCGTGTTTCTATCGAGTGAAATAAAGTTTGGGAGAACGAGAAATTGCGGCTCGTGTTCCTACAGCTTTTTCGACTTCTTCAAAGTTTTCACGAGTGTTTACATAACTCCATAGAAACACGGAAAACATGATTCATGTCTATTTCTTTTAGAAAACACCACGTCGAAAAAGGAAAATAACTTTGACAATCAAAATGTAAATTCTCTTTGCTCGCGCCATCATTATGTCAACAGCTCGTGTTAGTTGTGTGTTTGTATCGAGTATATTTTGTATAATTTCAAAGCTGAACAAAGAGTTTCCGCAATCTGATTGGTTGAGCGATCCCTTATATGACGTTTTTATATAATAACCCATGCAAGTTATTACCGTTTTAAAAAGCCTCATAGCTTTACAACCAGTATATTTTTTCATCCGTCAAACAAATCATGCAAAAATAAAGGAAATAAACTTAATGTTTTATTACTTCTTACTTATGCACAAAGGCGACAAAATAAAACGGAAGGAAGGTAAGAATATATGATTACTTAGAAGGGGAACTTAAAATGATTGATATAGCTTCCTTTAATAGATCTCTCAAAGCCAGGTGAATGAAAAGAGTATCTATTTAAGTAGAACTGTGGAAGTTGAAAATATTTTTTTGATTCAGAACTTGAAAAATATTCATATCTTAACATAAAAGACAGTCGCGTCATCATCACAGTATCAGATCCTTTTTTCCAAGAAATTCTTGAACTCTGCTCAGAAGCCACTCCAATTATGATTAAAATGTTATATCTGATATCATCTTCAGTGGTCGCCCTTATGGTATGGTATGGTCTGTTTTTTTGCCAGTTTTTTTCTCTTGATATTGCAAGATATGTTTTAGGTTCTCTCAAATGTTAGCTCTGGAGGAATAAAGTTTGAAATATTCCTTTGGCATCTCGTTTATTTGGATAGCTTATTTTCACTGAGTAATCCTACAGCAGGGATCCGAATGTAAATGTTTTGCGGCGTTTTCATTGCGGACAAAAAGCTTGACTCTAATTTGCATATATGGCGACTGTAACGCGATACTTTTGTTTACATTTCACTTCTGTTGTGCTTTCGAGATACGTTTGCTCGTACACTCTTTTCTTTTCTAAGGATGTTATTTTTCCGGCCCAGACTGAATATTCTTATTTATCTGCCGATTTTAGGCTGAAAATATTCTTGAATTATTCTTACATTATAGCTTATGGCATTTTCGTTTTATTTAGAATTTATTAGGCTATCAAGTACAAGTGTTTGGTTTCTGGATCTGGATCGCGTTCAGCACATTGTGCATGTGCTCTGGATACCACTTTTCGTAGCGAGGCCAAGATGTCACGTCAAAATATATTCTTATATAAAAAAGAGTTCATATAATAATAATAATAATAATTTACATTTCTAAAGCGCTAAAATTATAAAAATATTCTAAAGCGCTTTACAAACTATTATATAAGAATATCAAAAATATTAAACGATTAAATTTAAAAATATTAAAATGTTAAAAATATTTAAAATGTTACAACAAATTGTAAGCCAGCTTGAACAGATATGTCTTAAGCTTGGACTTAAAAATGACTACACTCTGGCTGTCTCGAATTTCACGCGGCAGTTTGTTCCATAGAAATGGGCCGGAGCGGGCAAAAGCGCGATCACCAAAAGTCTTAAAATTAGTTCTGGGGATCTTAAGGAGGCCCTTGTTTTTTTTTTAGTATCTGACTTGAACAGTAACGTTCAATATTATTGTTTCAAGGAGCAGAAATAAAAGAAAGCGGGGGCAGCTTTAGTGATAACTATTACTAGTTACAGATCATTAGTAATATATCGGTTAGGTTTATTGACTGACTGCGATTCTCTGTAAAAAGTATTAACGCGAAACAAAGCGCTTTAATTCGTCATGATTGTTCATTTATTTCGCTGTTGTAACTTTGCAAAATACTTCGCGAGCGCTAGCGAAGGAACTTCGATGGAAAATGCAACGTAAGCTACAGGAAATATAGCCTGCGTGGCAGGGAGGGAAAGGGGAAAGACGAGCGCGTGACGCGCGAGAAGATCGGACGCGCTCATTTTGACTTTCCTCCCTTTCTATGGCCTGCCAGGCAGGCTACAGGAAAAAATATTTGCTTCCGCGCTTGTATTAATTGCTTTTACTAGGTACGGTAACTCCACTCTGCGAGCAGCTGCTTTCTGTTACGCCAAACGCAAGGTACATATCGTGGGTCTTCTCTAACATTTTAAGCTAGAGAGACTATCGAATAATTGCGAAATTAATCGCTGAGTATTGCGCTGAAGAGCTCATTGGCGCCGTTATTTCATACGTTGCTCTCAAAGAAGTAGCCCATGGAATGGTTTGTTTGTCTGAGTCACACCGTGGGTTAAATTTTCGTGACATCATTTGTGCGCGAAGCTAAAAAAGAATGAACGGTTACTCTCAGTGGTTTCTCTCTCGTTTGGCGTAGGACAAGGGTACGATAACTCAGAAAAATGATGAAAACTCGTTCTCAGGAAATGTTATTCCTTGAGTGTGCAGAACAAACAACAACATTGGACCTAACATGCGTAATTTTATAACTTACGTTATGCAAGATACGCTCACTACTCGAGTGACCATGACGTAATGCGTTAGGAATTACACCAATCCAGTCATACCAATCTAGCATGGAACGGCATGGAACGGTATGGAACGGCTGGAACGTGCCCAACCAGTCAGTTGGCTTAATTTCACTTTGTTGTGCTAAGGTCGGGGGATCTCCTATTTAGATTAAATGTGTTTATACTGCGTGGCAGGCGCTGGAAAGGGAAAGGGAAGGAGCAAATCGCGGGCGCGCGAAGCGAGTGAAGCGCGGGGGAAGAGAAAAGTGTTCTGATTGGTTTAAGCCGATACCACAACATCCTGAATAATTGGGAAAACATTATATAACATCGACCGAAACCATGTTTGTGGCCCAAGTGAATGAGCACCCCACACCAAACCCATATTTTCACTGAAACCGCTTGTCACTAAATATGACCAAATATGGTTTAGGTCGATGTGGTCAGTAACTTGATCGGTTGTTATCAAATTAAAAAGAACATGGCGGATGATATGGAAGGAGAGTATTCTAGTGTTGTTTTTAACAATTATTCCATGAGCGCGCGTTGGATATGAGATGATAGATAGCCAACGAGGCGCGTCGCGCCGAGTTGGCTATCATCTCATATCCAACAAGCGCGAGTGGAATAATTGTTTTATTAAAAACGTCCCCAAAATATAGAAAACTAGACTACAATAAAAACAAAAAGGCCCAAAAAATCACGCATACGCTCGCCATTTTTGTAGATCATGGTATAATGGCTCATATACCATGATGGCTAAGCCAATGAAAACTCTCGAATTACATTATCCAATGATCCAGTTTTTAATAATAAAAAAGATAACATTGTTGAAGTTGGAAAGGAAAGGCTTTGAATTTACCTTAAAAAACAGCAGAAATAGGCGGTGAGGCAGCTGTACGAAAGGAAAGCCTTGGTGGCAGTTTTGCCGACGAGTTTTGGGAAAAGTTTCGTCTTTCAAGTGCTCGAATGAAACAATAAACAAACCCAAGCTGTCTGTGAAGCATTATTCATCGGGTCCGATTGCAGAGGTAGAGGACATGGGTTTGTCCACGTCAAAATTTGGTGGCGAAACTGGAATATATGTTGGATTCTTAATAGGGAAGGTATTCCATTGTATACGCCTCAGCGGAGACTAGCTGAGTGCTATCGACAGTTGTATTGTTTTGGGGAGGGGTATTTTTTCTAATTACTTGTCAAGAAAAATTCGAATTATTAACAGAATTAAACCAGTCGATGACAAATTGTACAAAGTTGTTAACAAATTCGCAGTCAATCAAAGTGTGATCAACTGAATTGTGCTCGCCACAATAGAGGCATTCATCAACCTTTTTCATTCCATAACGAAGAAGTTCCTTTTTGCTACTACAATTCTATATAAGTTTGAATTGCAGGCGCCTTCTTTTCTCCCACTCCTGTCGCGCTCCGCGTTCTTTCCCCTCGCTTCGCGCGTGCCCGCTCTCTCAAATCAAAGAATATTTGCATACAGATTCTAAGGCTTCTATGAAAACAAACCCAATATACGTCTGTTACTGCTGCCCTTTTCCAACATGCTTCTAAACCCACAGAATTTCTGTTGTGGGAAGAAGCAAATTTTACTTCGATTTTCGAATACACGTAGTCTGTTGCAGGCTCTCAGATATTTGGTTTCGCTCGCCCCAAATATCTGACAGCTCTTTATACCTGTCAGGGTATGCATAATCAAGGATCGACTTTGACGCTGAAAGATCATTACGGAGAAGCGAGTTATTATATTTTGAAGTTTTGACATGACAAAGAGTTAAACGATTCACCTTAATAACTTCCTGTCAATTAGGATGATCATCACTGTAGCGAGTTAAGCCCTCCCCAAGAAAAACAAACGGCGCTATGTCAGACATTTTGGTTTTTAGTTTCAATGATCATCTTACTTCCATGTAAACTAAAACTGGTCCTTAATATTTTTCTCCCTCTCCCTCGAACAGGTTTATGGAGTTAAAGCAGACTTCCCATGTAAGACACAGCAAATTCACTGGATTGGATCACCAGGGAGAAGATACAAATGCCTGGAGTGTCCCGATTGTCCCGCGGGCATGCAACGTCTATCCATTGCGTTCCTTGTCAACTTGGTAAGACGTATTCGGACAAACATGGAAAGATGCAATGCGAAGCGTGTACCGTATGTTCTAAAGGAAAAGCGATAAAAAAGAACTGCACCTTATTCTCTAACGCCGAGTGTGATGATAAATGCGCTAGTGGTTTTTACCCCGAGCCATTTACCTTCGACTGTTTTCCTTGTGCGAAATGCTGTGGAGACGGAAAGGACGAAATGGCGCTGGAATGTGCGAATTATGAGAACAAGTGTAAAGTCCGCTCAACTCCATGCACAAATGTCCCGACCACAAAGCCTGCTGACATCACGACGCACACCTTGAAAATACTATCACCTACGAGGCCTTCAAAGACTTTCACTGCCACGAGAGGAAAGAGACATTTACAAACAACAACTCAAAGGACCTCCTCCACCATGCATAGAACAACTCGACCAGTCAGGCTGAAAAATGAATCAACAACGTTGTTGAGAACACACATCACTAAGCTACAGTCGACGTTCTCCTTGCCGTCTACTTTGTTAGCGAACAAAGCGGTCGAAGGCAGAGTGATAGTATCAAGGGAAAAGAACGGAGAAAGCAATCTTTTCGTTATCTTAATGGTAGTGTTAGCATTTACAATGCTGGTAATCCTGGGTCTTGTGGCTTTTATAGTATAGCGTGCGAACGGCGAAGCAATCTTCGAAGGAATGATGTTGCTACAGTTGAACGGGTAACAGAACAAGGCCTAGCTACACCTTCTTCGCAAGTGCAAATAAATCCAAGTGAGTCTCTATTATAGGTGTAAGAGAACTAAATAAGAGAAATGATCAAAATTGTTTTACATGGACAGGACCCACCAGTACTGTAATCAAAAGGCTCCTAGCAGCCAATGTCCGTGTGTCTTGTCATTTTCCTACCGAAAACCGTAATATAAAACTGAGGGTCATCCCAATGGCGGTGTTTGAGTAACTCCTCTTGCACTTAATAAGGTGGGTAATCTTCGAGTAGACTCTCATGCATGTGAGCATTTTACCTATTATGTCCGTTACCGTAATTCGTTAACCTGTTTTCACTCCATCTCTCCATCACTTCTTCGTTTCCGGTTAAACATGTTAAACATTTTGTACATCCGCTGGCCAGGGCAAAACGCTTGGCATACATTCCGCATATGCAATAACCGAAAGCCCAACCATGAAACTGGACGATCAAAATTACTTCTTTTAGTTTTTCGCGCTGAACCCCAACTAACTTGAACGCCTGGGAAGAGGCTTGATAAGTAAGGGCTGTTGGTTTTTGGAGAGGGCTGTTACACTTAAATTTGACCTCACAATGACTTAATCAGGCCCGTAACCAGGGGGTGCACGGGGTGCGTTCGCACCCCCCTCCCCTCCCCTCCCCCCCCCCTCCACAGGCCCCAAAGGTCCACATTTTGATACTCAATATCCAAGTTAAGGAGTGCAATCGGTGAATTTTAAAACTTAACCGTGATATTTAAACAAAGTCAAAGAATGTAAAAAGCAGTAATGTATTCACTGGGAAACTAAAACCAGCTGCACTCTAGTAGCCCAAGCCATTCAGAACATTTCAATGAGCGCACAGATGTCCGAGCTTAAATGAATAATGAAATTAACGTGCGCACGCTTTGCATGGGAGTTTCGACGACAGAGCCAATGACAACGGAGCGATCTCACAATTTTTGGCAGACACTTCGGCTAACGCGTCGGGTAGTATTCTCTATTTGTACGAGCACATGAACGCCTGAAGATGAAAAATTAGTTTTTTGTGTAATACATTATTGGTAGAAGAGAACAGGAAAATAGAAAGAAGAAGGCTGCAGCTAAATCTTGCCAGTCTCTCGATACATGGGTCAGTATAGTACCCCGTCAGGAGCCATAAGACGATGAGAATGACAGTGCAGTCTGCGATGACAGCCCAGCTGAAACCACGACTTCAGATCTATCTCAGTTGACTACAGTTTTACAGCTAGATATAGAAGGTAAATCATACTTATTTTCGCAATGTTCAACAGTGTTGATCCCATTATTATGCTGTGAGATTTAGTCGCTATTCCTCCATATGAAACAAAATCCTTACTGAATAAAAAGCCAGTGAGGGAACATAGAGTAACAATTCGGAGAGGGACTGGGAGGGTTAATCTAAAGGCCCGTTTACACGGGCGATTTTTGTCGCGCAACTCGATGCAATTTTTGTCGCAGCAAACTTGCATCAAGTTTCAAACATGTTCGAAACCCCTGCGATATCGTGGCGACAAATCGCACTAAAAATTGCACCTGGTTTACACATGCTATTTTGATGTTGCAAGTTTGGCGCGACAAAAGTTGCATCAAGTTGCCGCGACAAAAATCGCCTGTGTAAACGGGCCTTAAAGCAGCAACCACAAGCATCCATAACCATGAAAATAGAAGTTTTTGAGACACGAATAGGGAAAATACATTTTATGTTTCTCTTGGTGGTCTCTTATCGTCATTTCCTGATGTCATGACAATATTTTGTGATACTCCTCAAAACCGAAGGAAGACTGGCCAAATACATCAGATCAGTCAGTCAGTCAGTCAGTCAGTCAGTCAGTCAGCCAACCACTCAGTCAGTCAGTCAGCCAACCACTCAGTCAGCCAGTCAGCCAGCCAGCCAGCCTGCCAGCCAGCCAGCCAGCCAGCCAGCCAGCCAGTCAGTCAGTCAGTCAGTCAGTCAGTCAGTCAGTCAGTCAGCCAGTCAGCCAGCCAGCCAGCACTTAGTCAGTCAGTCAGTCAGTCAGTCAGTCAAATGAACAATTGATTAGAAATTTATCTATTTACATGATGCTTGGAAAAGACGCTGTACAGATACCATAACCATCAAGTTAACTTGATTTAACATGATTTTCAATTAAAAGGGACATAATCCTTCGTCTAGAAATGTTTTAGTGTGGTTCTTAGCTTCTGAAGGAAATTGTCATTATTCTCGCAAGTGGAAGATCGAAAAACGCTTCCGAAAGTGTTGGCAATTAGTTTAATCCGCCACTAGCTTTAAAACTCAGAGAGCGCGGGCTCCTTTCCCGAACAGCGGCTGGTAATGGAGCCTAACTCGTAGCGTGTTCTCCAAACTTACCAAAAGGCGAGCAAGTTTGTGTCTGCTCGCTAAAGCAATCAAACTAACTCTATTTTCCAGTACGTTCTGTTGGGTTCTGTTGGCCGGGGCGGGGGGGGGGGGGGGGAGGGGGGGAGGGGGTAATCATTTTTCAGGTCAAGAAAAAAAATCACTCAACTGCAACGAGGCATATGCACTAGTCTATTTTTAGAATTCATATTCATATATTTCAGTGAAGAATGTAAAGCGGGGCTCAGGAGAATATATTGAGGTTGGCTCAGGAGAATGAACAAAAAATGAATAAGCGAAAAATGAACAGCAAAGAAAAAGCAAACAAACAAAAAAAACAGAAACAAGAAAACGAAATACCCCGCAAAATGAATGTGCGAACTGCCACCTTTTGCTTGTGCACAGGACACGCTTGCATGCAGTCTCGAACTCTTTTTTTTTTTTCAAGAGGTCGGTTTTTTATGGTTTGTTTTTAATCGTTTGTGGAGTTGGTGGAAAACGTCTTGAAAGTAACCATACTTTGCAATCTGACAGTGGTTGCGTTTACATCTGTAATGTGCCGACCTTTAAGGTCGGCACACACGATGGGACTAGTCCGTGCGACTTGTTGCAGGGTCTAGTCGCAGGGACCAGTCCCATCGTGTGTGCCGACCTTAAAGATGGGTCTTACTAAGAGCCAATTTTCCTTGATTTAAAAAATGCTTTCGATACTCTAGAGTAGCCTTTTATTCGTAGAACCTTCCAAATTCTTTGGTTTATGTCCGTCATTATTGAAATAGTTTAAGGTATTAAAGTTATTGCAATGGTCAAAGCTGTATATTAAACAGTGGATGGGCGAGCAATTTCTTTGAGCTACGTCGGGGAGTTAGACAAGTTTACCCTCTGTCACCCTATCCATTCATTGTGTCTGTGCGCAGAAGTACTCGCCAATGCAAATCGCCAAAAAAGAAAAGAAATCCGTGGCATAACCGTAAAGGGTAAAGAAACTAAATTCAGCCAATATACAGATGACACGACCCTTTCTTTAGACGGCTCCCAGGAATCTTTTCAGTAATACAGTATCCGTCCCCAGACTTAACAGCGAAAAACAGACGCTATGTGGATTGGTGTGATAGTGGATTGAGAGTCTAAACTTTGTCCTGAAAAGAAGTTCAAACGGCCCAAAAAAATGTCCGAGTGTTAGAGGTATGATTATCAATACTGGACCTGCTGTAACTATATCTTTGAATTAAGAAAGATAAGTCGATATTGGCACACTGGAAACTTCGCTTTACAATTATTATACAATTTTTGTCAAGCAAATTAGGCAGTAATAAATTAAAGGAAATAAACGTTATGTAATACAATTTCATAGGGAACAACAAAGGCCACAAAAAGAAAGAAAGAAAGACAACGTAAATGATTTCTCAGAAGGCTGAGAAGGGGAATTTAAATGATTGATATAGCTTTCTTTGATAGATCTCTCATAGTCACGTGAATAAAAAAAGTACCTAAGTATGGGGGTGGGGCTCAAGCTCTCCCCAGCCCCTCCGCAGCCTGCGCGGTCTCTGATTTCAAGGTGTGTAACAAGAGAAATTAAACGCTCCGTTTATGTACGTTGCTAACTCCACACATAAACAAAGCAGACAGTATAAACAAAAACGGCCCTAAACCAGTTGATACACGCGCGGTGCCGTAAGGTGAATCGATAGTACAGGTATGATGGTCGCATTTATTTATATCGCAATGCAACTGATTACTTTACAGTATATAGACAGACAGACAGACAGACAGACAGACAGACAACCTTTATTTAAGCACGATAAGTTAAAAAAGCTGTGCAGCTTGTGGGGTCGTGCGTGAATACTAAAACCTAAAACCTAAGAATAAAATATGTACATAATGAATATCAGTATATCATTTGAATCTGATGCTGGACAATCATAGTCTCAAGAAAAATTCAGTCAAGTTATAATAATAGCACCGATAGCTGTTCAAGTCAATGCTAAAAAATTCATGCAGTCCTGCGCGCAGTCAGGTTGTTCCATCCGCATGACCCGCGGTTGAGAACAGAGACTTTCTCTTGCTACATTCAGGCGGGTCGCTACCTTCGAGGTGCAATAGGAAGGGAAAAAATTAACCTTATTTTCGGGGAGCCGTTACTTTCGGAATTCTACGGTACACAATAAGGTGAGAGTCAATACTCAAATTAAAATAGTGCGAGCCCTTACTCGAGCCTCTGAAATACATACCCACAATACCAGATTTGCCTCTAAATTAAAATTTCATAAGCCAAAAGCAAATAATAACTATGGGACTTCTACTTTTGCTTTTGTTTCATCTAAACTTTGAGAAACTATTCCAACAAATATTAAAAGACTGCCGTTCACTTCCTTCTTCAATCAATATTAACTATACCTTTTAAACACTCAATCTTCTGTATAACCTGTATATAGCTTATTTTTGTTCTGTCATTTTTCTATGCGTAACTGACTGATATTTAACAATTATCCTGCGAAATCGCGCGGAATATCGTCTGATACTTAGCCGACGAGGCCGTAGGCCGAGTCGGCTAAAATCAGACGATATTCCGCAAGATTGAGCAGGATAATTGTTTTATTATTCAACAAATTGATAACAAAATTGGTTTCCAAGCTCGTAACATTTTTAAACCTTTCTGTCAACATTTTTTCACTTCACTTTTTCTTCCCACGTACGAAGCTACGTATATCGCCGGATATCCGTCACCTACGGATGACAGATATCGAGAGCATCATGACCATATTTGGATAGTGTTACAATTTGTTGAATAATAAGTCGTGTTAATTGCTTGTACGTGTCAGTGACCAACACGAAAACCTATGCTACTTTGGTCACTGAGCACATTTATTTTAATTATGCAATGTTATATTTCTTTTCCTTTTTCTATTTGATGTAATCTTTGTAAATGTTGTTAATGTTATAAATTTTGTAAATAGTGCACAACAATAAAAATCTGAAATCTGCGAGTTAGCATTTTCTTAACATAACTTAGTTTTCCGTTTTTCACATTGTCACTGGACAAAAGCTTTATTTTCTAAGAATCCGGAATTTTCTTCATTCTCATTGCCCCGTCCTTTGTGCTGAATGTTCTGAATGGCAAGAAGAAAGAAGCATTCATTGGTTTCTATTCCACGAAATCAACTGAAGGCGAGACACTGTATAAACCGGTGAAATCTCAGTGCTGTATCACCTCCAGAACGTTGGTAAAGCATTCGATGGCACAGCTAATATGAACGGTCTATATACACAGGAATGGAAGGGCCTTGCTCCCCGCTCTGTCTCTACGTCCATTGTTACGAACATGTGCTAAACCTCGCCCTTCAGGATACTCTGACAAAAATTGAACCATTGCGTTACGTTCTGAGCACTACGTTATGTATACGTAATTGACCACTTCACATTGGGGCTTTTCAGGACCAGTGTAAACAAACAATAATAAATAAATAGTTCGTATTGTGTGATCGTCCGGGTGAGTGTAGTTCTGAAAAGAACTGTTGTTGGTGACTGACGTTTCGACAACCTGAGCGGAAGTCATCTTCAGAGTCAAGTGAATAGTGTTTGTCAGTCGATGTTGTTATAAGTCTGGTCAGTTGAGAACGATTGGTCAGTTAAGCCATGATGTTATTGGCTGAAAGACTCGTGTAAAGTTTGCGAACAACTACATCAGTTCGGTAAGTACTGTCAGACGAATACGCCAGCAACTCTGGTTCAACCACCGCTGCAAAGACCACGGCCTCGTTCCGGCCGGACTTAAACTTAAGTCTCCGCTGAACACACAAGAGGCCATCCAGATCGTCAAATCCACCTGCAGACGTCTGGTCAAAGCGCGGATAAACGACTGTCACAGAAGACTCAACAACTGAAAAACGACAACAACATTGTTATACTACCAGCCGACAAAGGACGTGTGACTGTTGTTATGGACAAAACTGACTATTTTGACAAAATGGACGCACTTGTTAACGACAAACAAACTTACGAAGAACTTAAACGCGACCCGACGCCAGCACTGCAACGTAAACTTAACAGCAAAATACTTACGCTTAAAAAGACTGACGCTATTGACACTCAACGCTACTATCGACTGAGGTGTTCTGTACCACAGCCACCTAAACTTTACGGACTACCTAAACTGCACAAACCTGGTATACCGATGCGACCTATCGTCTCATTCTGTGGGTCCCCTACGTATCAACTGTCTAAGTACTTGACGACCATACTGCAACCCTTAACTGACAAATCTAGACGAAAACTACAATCGACGGAGAACTTTATTGACGCTATTAAGACAGTACAGATACCTGACGACTACAAACTTGTGTCTTTTGATGTGAAATCACTGTTCACCAGTATTCCACTTCAATTGGCATTACACTGCACCGAGACCGCTATACAACAATCCACCGTTAAACTACCGTTACCGACAGAAGACATTATGGACTTACTGAACCTCTGCCTTACATCGACTTACTTTCAGTACAACGGTAAACACTACAAACAATTACATGGAACAGCCATGGGGTCGCCTGTTTCTGTTGTTGTCGCAGAAATTGTGATGCAACACGTGGAGGAACGCGCCCTTGCAACTTGCCGACAAACAATACCGCTCTGGTTACGCTACGTTGACGACACCTTTACCGCCGTTCACAAGGACGAAATTGACGCTTTTCACGACCACCTTAACGAACAGAACGCTGACATCCAGTTTACCAAAGAAATCGAAGAAAATGGAAAACTTCCTTTTCTAGACTGTTTGGTAAGCCGCGACAACAACGAACTACGAACGACAGTGTACAGAAAACCGACGCATACCGACAGATTACTTGACGAATCATCCTATAACCCGACTTCACACAAAGCCACGACTATAAAGACTTTAACGAGACGAGCGCAACTAGTTTGTGATACACCGGACAGCTTACGTGACGAGAACAAATACCTTGAACGTGTTTTTATTAAAAACAACTACAACGCTGACTTTATTAGACGAAACGTTTACCGACCTACTGAAGCCGACGCAACGAACCAGAACCCAACACATGTTACTACAGCGACTATACCTTACATTAAGGGCACTTCTGAGACCATCTCACGGATCTTACAGCCCT
>JAHPZR010028330.1:0-2500 GCA_019787425.1 Platygyra sinensis
TTGACAAGCCATGGACCGTTAAATAGCAAGGTGGCTTGCTCACGTTGAAATTTAATTAAATCAGTGGTTATATTATATAGCTGGACTTTATCCTTGTAACAAAAAACCAGACTTACTATCAAAACAGATTATCAAACACGGCTAAAGACGTTCCTTGGTGTATTCTTTTGCCACAGGTGTTCCGCCTTTGGACTGATAATTAGTATAGGGTATTTAGGAGAAGCGGTGTCACCACTCGTCATGATGCTTCAAGATATTACTCACCCTGTAGTACCGCTAGGCGTCATGGGCTGCTTCTGCTTGACAGCAGGCCTGTTATGTCATTGTCTTCTTCCTAAAACCAAAGGCACAATGGCCGATACTTTTGATGATGATTCGGTAATGTCGCGTTTCCAAGCCGCAGTTTGGAGTCCACGATTCTATCGAAACCAAACGAAACCCGATGATGATAGCGGAATAGATAATGTTGCAATGGCAGAAAACAGTGAATGCAACGACGAATTCGAGGTACGAGTCTAAATTTAACTATGTAGGTATTCGAGCAAGCAAGCAAGCAGACAGACAGAAGGACAGGTAGACAGACAGACAGACAGACAGACAAGTAGACAGAAAGGGAGGTGCGGACTGACGGGTTGACATGACAGATAGACAGACAGCAACAGACAGACAAACAGACAGACAGACAGACATTTTATAGGGAGGGAGGGACGGACAGGTTGACCGTCGGTCAGACAGACATACAGATAGACAAAAAAACAGAATGATAGACAGAAGAATGGACCAACAGAAAGAGCTTATGAAAAGCACGACAGCAATGGCAACGTCACTGAACAAAAGATTCAATGAGCAGTACAATAGCTGTGCGCGTGCGTTACAATTCTTGGTACATTTCTTTGCCTTCCTCTGAAAAAGTTTTGCAACATTTTTCAACAGTGATAAGGAAAGTAAACGACTTTAAAATATCGCGAGATTCGTTGGTAAAATATAAATTCATTTTTTAACTGACGTTGTCCTTGGCGTCACCGTCGTTTCATAAACTCCCAAATATTTGAGAGGGAGGGACGGGACGGGGCGGAGGGGAGGGACAGAAACAGGCAGACAGAAACAGACAAACAGACACACAGATAAGCAAGAGGGACGGTTGGACGGATGGACGGGCATACAGCCTCATAAAGCTGACGGATCGACAGGCAGACTGACAAGAAAAATATATTTGAGTTTTCCAAACACGTCGTCACACAGACCATGATCAGATTTTGTTACAAATGTTCTCGAAGTAACGTACTAATATAACTTACGTTCTCTTTCCTCACAGGAGCTTCGGAAAAGTTGGGAAGTTTCGTTTGATCGCGTTTCTCGTGCGTCTCCATGGGAGGTAGAGAAAGAAAGCTGTAATATCATCCCGTTATTTTCTACTTTTCCTTCCTTTGATGCCTTACTAAAGCAAGCACAAAACTTTCATTGCTTAACTATTACTATACTCGAGACTTTTATTCAAGCGCATAATGTCTTTTAGAATTTTCTAGCTTGTTGGGTCCATTTGCACAGTTGATTGTGCGGCGCTTACAACTCTGTGGCCTTTTTTACTATTATAGGCCTTGAAATCGTCGCTATCCCTCTGGCTCTTCGCACCGTGTGTTTACTCATCACATCGGAAAGCCCTCTATGCGGGGCCTTCCCCCTAATTTGTCGAGTTTGCCGCAACTTCCATTAGTTTCTGCTTAAGTGCGGCCCGCTCCCGATTTTTTCCTCGATAAAAATTGTTCACCTCTCTTTCCAGTTGTCTCCTTTTGAAAACTTGACTCGCAAGAGTTCCATTAGGAACAACTTTGTATCATTAAAACAATTTTACCAGATAAAAATGTTGTTAAAAACGTTTGTTTTTCTTTTCTCGACAGATTCTCAGTTATGAAGATGCCAAAACACGGTAAGTTAACTGAAAAATACCATGTTTAGATCCTTCAACTTCCAAACGCCAAAAGGGACTCTGGGGGATGCTGTATCACTTGTAAAGTAATCACTTTCACAGCCTCGCATGGTACAACCTCGTTCCCAGGCTCTCTCTCCTTTGCCTCTCTTAACGCTGTGGATCATCGACAACAAAGGAGGCGAAGGAGAAAGAGAGAAAGATTGAGAACGAGGTTGTGCATGGGTTTACATGAATGTTGTGCCGCGCAGCACCATGGGATCGTTTCCCACCGAGGTCAAAAGAATTTTTTCTTTACCTCGTGTGGTTCCCTGATTCCCTTTACTAGGGCTAACGCCCAGTGGTTTTTTTCATGGGTTTCACATAGAACTTTAACCTTGCATACGGCTGGCGCGCGGGAAATTTGAATTGACCAATCAGCATTCAGCGAGCGGTAAAAATTTTAGTGTCCTGACGTCAAGTTAACAAGTCAGGAAAGGCACTGAAATCAAGCCTCTTTTCTCACTGGAAATGACATTAAATATGCACAAAAAGGGACTTGCAGTTTGAAAAACCATATCAGATTGTAAAAAG
>JAHPZR010028330.1:10000-15000 GCA_019787425.1 Platygyra sinensis
TAGCCGCGTTATCGATGCACCGTTACGCTTACGGCGAAGGTCACTATTTTTGTAGGGTGCACTCAAAGAAATGATAAAAATACCGCTGTCACTTCCGTGGTACTTTGTAAAGCTAGCGTCGCACCCTGATTGATCTTCAGTTTAGGGATACGATTCGATTTCCCCCACAAGCATTCCCAACTTTTCATAAGTGAGCTCCCAGGAAAACTGCTGTCTACCTCTATGTTTGAGGATATTTAAGCGTACAAAATGCACCTACCCGGGTGTAGTGAGTCCACCCCTTTCACCAATTAGATGAAATAATTTTTATTTGTTATACTTTTTCACATTCGGAGGAGGAAATATAGACTGTTCAATTTTTTATGTCATCCTTTTCTAGGGGAACATTTGGACTTTGGTTGGACAATGACCTTTATCGCGGTAGGAGCACTGCGTGTGAGACTTACAACAGCGAGATGCTCTCGTCATCAGAGGACTTCTTTTGTGTCGGTGTGGAAGTCTGGACGTTTGCTTAGGTGTTGCGTGAAAGACTTATGTCACTTCACCAACACAACATTTACAATTTTGTCGGACCCGAAAGCCTCGGAGCCATGTTAAGATATGGATCTATCGAACGTGGCCTGTTAGATTGTAAAATAAGATAATTCAGAAATTTTTCGTATCGTTGGAATAATAATTGTAAATAACGTATCGTTGGAATAATAATCGTAAATAACGGAAAAAAAAATTTTTCTTTACCTTATTGGATATAGGAAATTTTCGATTGATTGTTATTTAACGATTAGACTACGAGCCCGAGTTTTCTACGAGCAGATAGTCAACGAGGCGCAGCCGAGTTGACTATCGCTCGTAGAAAACGAGGGCGAGTAGTCTAATTGTTTTAGTATAAATTTCCCGTAGTCTCATTGCATAAAAAGAAAAATGTCAAGTAACGCGTAGAAAAGAACTGTTTTATTATGTTACATCAGTTTCAAACGTAATGCGCGATGTGCACTGATGCGTAACTGTTTTCTATCAGCAGATAGAAAACGGTAATATAGCCAATCAAATTCACGGATTCACAATCAACTACGGTAAATTTATACTAAAAGAAATTAGTAAATAAATAATTCTAACATACCATTACAAAGTTTTAAAAAAGCTTTTAATTACTGGATACAATTATATATTTATTATACCAATAAGTTGTAAATAACTGAACGGCAGTTGAAAGAAGATATCTGTTGTAAAAGCTGTTAAATTATAGTGTGTAAAGCTGATGAAAGATAAACGAATATTTTGATTTGGCAAACAAAGGAATCGGTGTTCCACGATACACAGTGAGTACAAAGAAAGCACTGGCAAACGTCTACAAATGTTCAAGAGAACATGAAGAGTCAGATATCTAACTCTCGTACAGGCGTTCCTTCTACAGTTCTCCCGCAGATAATGTTACAGTGCCATGCGCGTTGCGTGGTTGAAGATGCGTGTAAATCTAGCTGTTTGAGCCGTCCACGGAAGAGACGGACCATTATATTTTCAAGGGGGAGGGGAACAATTTTCTGTGACATGAAAGTTTGACTCACCTTAAGGTTGTGTGTAACTTTCTTGGTGGGCAATAGACCCTTTGCATAAATGGCGCCTAAATTTGAATAACAATACTTGGTACATCCTTAGCCTCACATTCATATTTCAAGACAAAGGAAATTTCACATGAATGTGAGGCTAAGGATGTACCAAGTATTGCTATTCAAATTTAGGCGCCATTTATGCGAAGGGTCTATAGCTTGTGGTAAAATTTCTTAACATTGAAAGCCAAAATGATGATAGTAGAAAGCATTTGCTCGATTTTTTTCCCATGGCTTTTCCTTGCAAGATTTTTCTCAGCGTTTTTTTGTTGTGTAGAATTTTTTTTAGACATTATGCAGCCCCAACCCTACCCCCCTCCATAAAAAAATAATGGTCTGTCTCTAAGTAAAACTCATGTCATAGCGTTGGTGATTTTCTGACACTCCCTTAAGAAGATAAAGGTCTTTTTTTAGAGGATTATCTGTCTGACTCATCATCTCCTCTTGCTATTAAACAATTAGATTATGAGCTGGCGATTTCTATCACGCATAGAAATCGAGAGCAAATAATCAAATTGTTTTAGTTTCAACTACCAGTCGTTCAAAACGTAATCTAAATCCTCCTCACAGACACCTCGATAACGCCAAGAAGCGGCCGTTATTTTGTTAACAAGCGCACACTGCTACCTACTCACTATCTACAAATGAATAGATAGTGAGTAGTGTAGCCAATCAGAGAACGCCATTAGTGATAGAACGCTAGTAGATTAATTTTATACTTGAACTTAATATGTCATAATTGTGCATGGTTTTTGATTGCTTGATTGCGGTCGGTGCTCCACAATGTTCAGGCTATTTGATCTTGATGACAAAAACTTGCATTTTTTGTTTGTTTGTATTATATTGCGTTTTGTTGTATTATCTTGGTATGTTTGTTGGCTGTTTTAGAAATTAGTCCGTCAGACTCCACTCCAATTTTTAATAAATAATACAAGAGTCCGCAAACATGGAACACGACCCTACGCTGTTAGTTTTCCAGCTTCGCGTGGCTCGTAGTTTTCCTGTACGCACTTAAACATTTAGTTCTTAAAGACAAAATACGTTGAAAGAAGAAGGTGAATTCACTAGATAAAACCATTGTCTTGAAAAACTCCAGAACGGAGATGGTGCATCAAGAGTTATTAAAAGAGAAGTTCCTTGTGTCTTCTTAGTCTCTTCTTCTGATACTACTTTTTTTATTTAAATATCTATAGAGGATATTGGATTTCAGCTTATATTGGATTTACTGGATAAAGTAGCTATTGAATATCTATGGTAGATAGTGGATTTGAGTTTTCTTTTTGAGGAAACCTCGAATTCAAATAAATACCGTAATTGCGTCAAACTAACAACGCTAATGAATGCGCAATATCTGTGTCATTATTGACCAAGCTTGTTATTGGTCGACATGGCTGGATACTGGCAAACTCTTTTGGCGTGTTTATGAATCAGGAAGCAGGCCAATATCTAGCTATCATGATCAACAAGCTAAGTCAATTAAGGATTTATCATATGGCGTACATGCATGCAGGATGCCATTTTCTAGCTGGAAGAGGCGGGTAATTCCGAGCGGTCAAGCTAAGAGAGGTCCATCTTTCCCGCTCGGGTAGCCATTCACAGAGCACGATTTGATTCCTCTTAAATCCGCTGGTAGAGTTAGTCATATTAAAACAAACGTTTTTTATCGTGAGTGGCTGGAGCGCTCCCAGATTCATTTTCTCATTCACTGGATATTTTTCTGTCATCTATCTACTCTATACTGACTTATCTGGAGGAAACTGTTAATTGTCCTTTGAACAGCCGCTGATCCCTCGTCGCGCTCTGGCCATCTTTAAAAGGTTTTCTCTCGGCAGAAACTGATATGAAATGAGAATCTTATTGACCTCGATCGTTTGTTTGGTCCTAATGGACCTCGACTTTGTTTAGGTTCATTAATGACTAAAAATCAATAGATCAAATCTTAGACGATATTTCCCTATGTTTAAACCTAAGCTTCGGAGTAAGTTCACATGAAACTCTTACACATTTAACTTCTACAGAGACTAACAGATGTTTGAAACGATATATCTTCCTTTATTTAACGTTCCCAGGTTACATTGTTTTTCTTATGTATAATTTGCCTTGTAAATAATATACAACAAAATATAAACTATACTCCTAGATAGATTATACAGCTGAATTTCTCTCAGCAGGTGACTCAGATTGAGTTTTCCCATTTCGTATTATGTTCATTATATAACAGACAATGCCAATAACAACGAAAACCACACGATGAGTGTAAAGACAACACCAAAATACTTGACTGCATATTAATTTGATAAAATGATGTAAAAAAAGTGTTCGAGAAGACAATTTTCAGATATGCGGAAGTCTACAACAACATTTATCGTGGATAAAGATAATTTTTGTATAACTGCTTTCGAGCCAACAATGTGGACAAAAATATGTTTTGAGCTGAAAGCATCATTAACAGAGGCACATGAATCCCCATCTGAATTATTTATAACAGTTTGGTAAGTTCAAGGTTTTACGCATTTGCGGTCAGCGAGTCTGTATTTGTAAAAAGCAGTTTGTTTTGATTTGAAAACTTTTCTGAATTCCACAAAGAAAAATCAAATTTGGTTGGAATGTCTTTTTTTCCGCCCCGAGGAACCGCCAGATTTTGTGGCGACTTCAAAACCGTCAATAAATTAAGTGCAAGTCAGATGTAAAATTAAATTGCATCAATTATGAAATGATGTCGCTCGAAAAATTTGTAATAAAGACGAGAATAAAATAAATATTTTGATGTCTTTGTCTTCAAAGTTCGTGTTTTTGATACTCGGCTATGAGGGCTAAAACAGAAAAATGACAACCTATTATTGCTCCTACGATACCGAACAATGCGACCCCGGTATCGATGACAAAATCATACCATTGCAACCTTTCATAACAGATCTTCATGTGAAAAATAGCTGGAAAAATAAAAGCTAAACACATCCCCGTAAAACTACCGACTAGAGCCATGTACAACCCAAAATGAGGAACTAAAACTCCTATGAATAAAGTGAACGAGACTATACACAAGCGCGCAGCGAGAGCTTGTGCGTATGAAATTTTGTCCTTGGTGGCGCTTGGATTGTCTACCTTACAACAAGGAAAATCGATGTTTTCTAGAATGTCGAACACGGTGTACACTGGTATGGTGTATGATGTAGCAGCTAGCAATAAGACTAGCAGATTGACACACATATGAAGGCCGCCGTCCGGTAAATTATTAGTAATGACTTGATCTGTGTCTTCGGTGAAGGTGAGGTACCCAATGAGACCAAAGGCGACCTTCACAAACGTGACAGCCATATAAGTGACGCTCATGACGTTGCTGAACTTCTGGGGCTCCTTCATGCTGCCTTCGATCGCCGGCATGTAAGGCTG
>JAHPZR010028330.1:20000-25575 GCA_019787425.1 Platygyra sinensis
CATACAAATACAGTAAATTTTGGGCCGATATGTCGATCTACCCAGAATGCAACGCGTGGCGCCATCTTTTTGCGTATCGCGGATTGCTTATAATTAAAATAATCCAACCCTCTGAGGCAAATCAGTGAACAATCAGATGTAGTTGTGGCCCAAAAATGAATTGCACCCGCGTTGGATTAGATTTCAATGCAAATGAGAAAAGCTAACCATTAAATTAAATTAAGGTGATTCTTCAGTATTGCATTGCGCATCCCTACTGCGCACGATTTTTGCGTCATTAGCGCGTGCACGTAGACAACGAAAGAAATTTCCCTCAAGGTAAGCTCGATAGCGAAATAAATGTTCGTTTTCTTTTAAACGAGCATGGTGACCTATATTTTTTATTGCATAATAATAGTCTGCATATTGTCCTCCTTAATTTACAAGAAAACTAAAAAATTCTATCGGAAGGAAAAAAAGATATAGACCAAAGAGTGCACGAAACCGTTACTCTGTGATGCAAATTATGACCGCAAAAATAACAACTCTACGAACGCTTTACGTCCACGTCGTTTCAAATAGTGTGATGTTTCCACAAATTTTATATATTGTTCTATATGCTCGACACTTTCTACCTGTCAAGTTTTTTCCCGAGTATTACTTTTAAAAACTATGTTTCGAGCTACCGCAAAATGTAACGTGGACCGATGAATAACGCGCGTGATTAGCACGAGTACAGGCACAAATGAGGTAAGATTGGCCCATCATATCTCTTGAACAAGAATGGTGACCTATCATTTTTATTGTATTTTTCGAAACAGTGCTTGGTAGAGAACATTCAGGGAAAGTTTTAAAAAAATTCATCTGTAAATTTTATTTCTGAGGAATCACCTTAAAAGGGCTATTGGGTGAATTGAATGCACTAAATAAATCAAAAGAGGAACACTTTTGCAGTGTCTGAAAGCTGGTCCAAATAAAGACATCTTAAACTTCCCTTTAGGTTTTAAAATTGTTTGCATTCCAGTTAGTAGCTCTATTGTCCTTTGTCTATATTGAATGTGCTGGAACTATTTATACACAAATTGAGATGTCTAGTGGCAAACATGTATGTTTGCACCTGCATTGGATTAGATTTCAATGCAAATAAGAAAAAGCTAACCATTAAATTAAAAGGACTATTGGGTGAATTGAATGCACTAAATTGCCTGATGACAATATAATTCACCCATAAAGTACAAACAAATATGAGTATGACTTACCATTAATGTAAATTTTATAGATGAAGAGTCACCTTTCAGTACAGTGTGTACTGTAATAAAGTCATTATGATTATGATTATTGTTAATTTGCCATGAGTGTGGAGAATAAGGCGACAGGTAACTAATAACTTAGTGATAGCCCTGTGTATTCCCAAGGTTCCTCTTTAAAAAAAAAACAGTCAGTAGACCTGATCTTGATCTTGCTCTTAGGTCATGAAAGGTATGCAGTCTTGAGTGATATTATTAATATATAGTTTAGATCTAGAATAAGGACATAGTTTATAATCACTTTGTTGTTAAATATAGTATCTTTAGCATTAGCATATACCTCTTGAGGTGTCTTAAGTCCACGCAATGCAGCCAATTTGACATTTAATAACAAAAGTTTATTTTGAAATATTTTTTTCCCAAAATTGATTTCTGTACTATCACTCCAGATATTTTTGAAATCCTATGTTCTGTAACCTTTCACTGAAATTGACTTTGGCAAATTGCAGCTACCAGTACATTGTTTAATAAGCACTTTAGGACTGGAACCGTATTAACAAATTCAATTGGCAAAAAAATGCATTGACCTGTAGCTCTAAAGATGATTTGGATGCTCCCATTAGGGTGGCATTTCATTTTAAAACTCTTGGTCTATAAGCTTCAATTGGAGACAAAAGAAACTTCAAAAATTGCCAATTTTGACCTGAAAGCCTTGGAGCTATGTTAGAATGTTGTTGTTGTTGTTTTCTGGCAAAGCTCTGTTGCATTTCCTGCCACGAATCAGAGCCCCATAACTATAGAAATAATCACATGCATACATAGAAATAGGAAACCATTCAACTCTTTTATCATGGCCAACATGGTTAGCAGCATGGATCGTGTGCGCATGCGCCCAATGACGCCAACTCAGTGGAACATGGCTGCCATACTCCACCTAAATGAAAGCTAAGGCAATTGCAGCCTTGGTTTAATTGCACATATGATATTGAAAATCCATGTTATGGTAAGTTGACAGCTGTCAAAACAAGGTATCCAGTGGCAGATCTACACCTAGAGCAAAGGAGGGGGCCCAGTTTTGATTTACTTGCCCGGCTGGCTTTTTTCCCTTCTGTCATTTCTTCATTTTTTACCCAAAATAAGAGGGGGGGGGGGGGGGAGGGGGGCAGGCCCCTTCCCTAGATCTGCCACTGGTGTCCGCTGACCAGTACTATGTGACCATATCTCTGGCTCGGGTTGAAAGCTCATCAAAGTCACATGTTTTTTTTTTTCAAAGTTGACCACTGATCAACTACTGGTTTTTTATTAGATTATGGGCTCAAGGCAGGTGAACTTTCTAATCAGTGCCAGGTTGTTCAGAAGGTATAATTTCACTGCTTTTATTTTATGTAGTTTGAGATTGTTGAAACTCGAAAAAGAAGTCCAAACAATATTAACAGAAAACCTCACTGCAATATGTTACAAAATTGAAGTAAAAATTCTCACTTATCCCGGATTAGCTTAATTGGGCTTTGAACAACCCGGCCCAGGAGCTCCACTATTAAGCTTGGCTAAATGTATACATTACAATGTTTACAATTGACTCTGTGGTGGCATGAATTTGTACATGTATTTAAATCTTCCATGCAAAAATAAATGTGTGATCACACGTGTGATTTTTTATAAGTGTGAATCACACAAAAATCACACTTCAAATCACACTTCTGCAATATGTGATATAAAGTGTGAAAAATGTTTGAAAGAAGTGTGAAAGATGTGTTATCACATGTGTGATTCCAAGTGTGAATCACACAAAAATCACAGTTTTTCACACTTCAAACCAGACTTCTGCAATGTGTGATTGTACGTGTGAAAAATGTTTCAAAAAAGTATATAAAACATGTGTGAATCATCTCGCCTTAATTTTTTATTAAGTGTGATCTCATGTATGATCACACTTACGAAAGTGTGACTGGTATGAATCACACATCTCTTCACATTCAAATCAGACTTACCTGTTGCAATGTCAACAACTACAATTTATTAGTATATTTTTACTATTTGCATAATTAAAGGAGAAGGTCACTCCAAAAACTTTTTTGTCTCTGTCAACGCTAACAAAAATGTGAAATAACGAGAGAAACAACAATTTAGATTTTAATATACCCTATTACAGCAAAAAAGGTAATGACTTGCCAAAATCAGTGTAGCCTTCATTACAGTACACTTCTTACAAGAATTTATATCATATGATTTTTGTCACGTATCCAAAGAGATTAAAGACCAGCTGAAATCGAAATATCTTGTTTGTGTTCAAGAATTCTTTTATTTCATTTACAAAGTTAAAGGTTTCTCTAATATAGCATACAATATATTTAAGCTTACTAATTTTCTTAATATCTAAGTTAGCTTCAACTTCAAAGTAAGAATTTTTGCCTCAAACCAGTCAAAGACTGCTGTGTATTTTCAGTTGGATCCCACAGATTGTGATGGAAATACTGACAGTAGCATCATTTATGTTTGTGAATTGATACTCACTTAGCTTTTCAACCATGTGAATGCATACTTCAAGCTTTTGCTTCAATAACTACAACAACAAAAACCCAGCAGTATGTGATTAAAATCAGACAATAAGTTCTGTTCAGTTTCACCACTTAAAAAGCTGCATGTTAGCTAAAAGCAATTGCTCATAAGAGAAACATGATTTCAGATCAATACATAAAAGCTGAAATGGACAAGAAGAAAGACAAAGATCAAAACTGGCCGGAGCATAATTTTGCCATGGCCAAGATCATCGTCCCCTCGACTAACTATGCCAAGATCGAGTTTAGTAAAGTGATACATGTAAATCATTGCAGTACAGATCATCAAGAACAGTCAGTGCTAATCCAGAAGGTTTGCGATTATTAATACTTACAATTGTTCCTAGAGCCTAAAAATCCAGATGCTGTTGCTTTTAAACATCATTCCAGAAGCCTTCACACCGGTGTAAATCGTTTGACCATTGAAATCAACCGCGTTTTTCACAGCATTGCATCATGGGTCAGAACACTCCTTCCCAGGGTCTAGCAGCATTCAAATTCAACATGGCCGCTCATTTCAGGCATGTTCGAAGTCTACAAAAGAACTCGGCTTTTTTACACGATTGAGAGACCTGCCACGAGCTGGAAAGTACTCAAATGTCATTTGGAGAGGTGCATAGCTATTCTAAGCTATTTTACTACTACAGAGTAGCAAAATAATAGGCCTTTTTACGAGAAAGAGGAAGCATACAGTAATGCATATGATGAAGACACGAAACTGTAGTCTGGAGATAAACAGTTGTGGCCTTGATATCGACATTGCCGGTATTTATATTTTAGTTATCAGGTTTTTAGTCGAAATCAGTGATCAGACAATAAACTATGTAATTTCTAGAAATCCCGAGAAATTAACCTGTACTTGTGTGCTCAGTTTGAAAAACTCCATTCACAGAAAATTCCCAACAATTCTAACCTAATGTTAAGAACATCTCAAGTAAGATTCTTTACCCATTAAATTCAGGTCTGGTCAGTACATTTCCAACTTCCAAGGCAATTTCATGGGCCATGAAATCTAATGATTACATGTTTCATGGCCCATTAATTTAACTTTGGTTATTCATGAATTTTAATGGTCATGAAAACAGATTTTCATGACCATTTAATTTCAGTTTTGGATCATCACCAACTTTTCATGGCCATAAAAAACGTTTTTTTTTATGAGCCATGAAATAACAGGTTTCAATGAGGCCCTGAAAATTGGAAATGCAAAATTCATGGCACTGAAAAAAGATTCATAGGCTTTTCATAAGTATTTCATGGGATTTTTATGAAACTTGAATTTGAATAAACCTATATGTAGTTACAAAACTGTTTGTGTTTAAGTGTACATTCATTACTCAGCGACAACTGATGTACATGTAGATGCTTGTAGTGTTCTTGGCTTAAAATCTACCTGTCATTTAGTGTACTTTTTAAATTGCAAAAATACAACACCTTTAAACCATTTCCTTAAAATACTCTTTCAGTGTAACAATTACAACTTTAATTTTGTTTATTTTTCTGTAAGGCAGAAAAGTGTGATTGAGTTGTCAAAGCCTGCAAAATCACACTTTGCTGATCACACTTCTTATCACACTTCAATATTTGTGGATCACACATTAGAAGTGTGCTTACAAGTGTGAAAAAGTGTGATTTTTGGAATCACACTTTTATCATACATTCAAAGTGTGATCACACATGTGATCACACATTTATTTTTGCTTGGGAATTAACATAATTGTACATGCTTTTTGCTTTTGTGCTGTGCATTCATCGATAGTTCGGTTTCTTTTTATAAAATATTTTATTAGT
>JAHPZR010028333.1:0-2500 GCA_019787425.1 Platygyra sinensis
AATTCGCAGTTAGCGATGTAATTAGCATTATGGTTACGTTTTCTTCATTGCTGGGGCTTTTTATGGAGTTGTGGATTAAACTTACCCATTTCTTAGTGTCTACTCACACGCGCGTCTTTTTTGCAGCTGGTTTGGAAACTGGTTATATTAATTTTTTTCACGCGAGAACAATCAACGGTACAGACTGTTACTGGTATTTTTTTACATCATAGGAAAAGGTCTGACTCAATTCAACATATTGCTGTAAAAACTTTACTTTGGGAAGTGCTATGTATGGCTTTTTGTTGTGTGGCCCTTTCCACGGTAACCTGTAATACATTCTCTTACAATTAATGTAACGTTAGGTTTAGGATTAAATTTACCCATCTCCCTAGCCATCTGTAAGCCCGATTCTAGAAACGTACAAAATTTAATGTCCTCTAACGTGTTGGTTACTTACATCTCAGGAGTAGAAAACAGTCAAGACTAATATTTCTCAACTGGTAGACACCTAACTACTTGGGTTGTAAACAGACTTTTTACTGATTTTTGATCTTTTTGTCACGCTATATTTCGGCCATTTTTTCGGTCAGTTGAGTTTTTTTCAAGGCCGGCCGCGCTAAGAAAGAAGCAGATCTTTCTAAGAAAGAGCTCACAGTACATTTGAAAGCCACGCAAACACATGAAGACACACTCGAGAGCTTTTTCTTTTATACATAAATTTTTCTTTCTTTGCGCGAGCTCGTTTTGTAACGTATCGTGACGTATAAAACGAAGTACGTGCACAACAAAGTGAGCGTGTCTACAAGGGGTTCTTATAATTCAATTTTGCATTACTCCAGCAACAAATGCCACAGTGCGACGATACAGATCGACACCATCGGCAGATGAAAGGGGATCGACGACTCGTTGTAGCTGCAAGAAAGAGCCGTCGTCAAGTGGATTGGGCGTATCAGGAACTTGCACTTGCGGTAGTGATTGACTTGAAATCAGGTCTGAGACGTTTACGCCGCGCCATGCTGCATCAGCTGCCCTGCCACCCTGAAAAGCTGTTAGGTGTAGGTTGACCCAAAATAACTGCGCTGGCGAATTGTTTCCTTCAGTGGAGACGTTGTGATTGTTGTGGGCATCGATAAATTCTATCAACCTTTTATTTATTCTTGGCAAATAGACATAGTGGAGACAGAACAAATCAGTATCGTTGAGAGGATCTAAGATACCTTGCCTCTCAAGTTCATAAAATTCCTCCTTGAAAACAGCAATTAACTGCTCATTTGCGACTCGGTTGTGGCGTTCGATCCTTTGATTATGCACCGAACTCCCGACGACGACTGATCTGGCATTTTCTCCCCAGGCACTGACCATGTCACGCCATACGTCTACATTTTCCCCACCGTGATCGGTTCTCACTCTAAACGGGCGTCCATACTTACGATATGCAGCTTGGTACAGGGACAAGACAGTAGACGCTCTGTTGTTATTGGAAAACATGCCAAATACAACCAGTCGACTAAAGCCGTCAACAGCATGATGTAGAACCATCCTCCAGCGAATTAATAATAATAATAATAATAATAATAATAATAATAATAATAATAATAATAATAATAATAAATAGGTTCTTATAGGGCGCATTTCTGACCTCAATGCGCCTAACAATGGATAATTTGTAAACTCGAGCCTTAAGAAAAAATAATCAATTAATTAGCTTATGGTTTCCGTCGATGTGCCATATATAATTTGGACATGGGACAGAATACACCCTCCGTCGAATGGGGGCCTCCTTCTCGACGCTGCGCCCACGGGATCGACCTGACGTATTGCAGAACGCAGACGTTCTCGCTGTACGTGAACCCCTTGAGCTCTTAGATGGCCTTGAACCATAACCTCTCCAGCTCGTGGATGCTGCTCTTTTATAGTATTCACGATATCTCGTAGCTGATCATCAGATGTATCTGAAAACGAGCTGTAGTTAATTCCAAATTCCCTCATTGTCTTGTATATCACCGGTCGCGTTACATCAAAGAAACTAGCTATTTCAGAGATGGGTACTTTCAACTGACGAAGAAGGTTTTCGAGAAGTTCTCGCGAGACATTTTTCCTGGGTCTACCTGGCCTTCTCGTATTGCTATAAATAAACAAAGAAACAAATAAATATTTCATTTGATAGCTTACCATGGGCTTGGTGCAGTACATTGAGAAGACTCAGCGCAGATGACATTAGACAGCAGTTTTAGCCATGGGAAGGGCGTAATTGAGGTTGCAATCAGCTATTTGTGGACCCTTCTTAGAGTAAGAAATTCTGACATTTCTTGTTGCACACTGCGCTGGGTGGAAAACTTTGAAAAGAGCATTCCATTATCTGTACAATGCAAGTGTCATAAAAAGTTTTGTTTGTAGAATGGCTGTAAATGTAGAAAGAAATCCGCACAGTGTCCGCACCTGAATTCATAGGCTGGCTTCCGAGGAGGGAGAAAAAGAAAATTAAGAATCTTTATAGGCAGGTTAACAGTCGCCGGAT
>JAHPZR010028333.1:7500-25000 GCA_019787425.1 Platygyra sinensis
CATTTATAACGTTACTTGCAATTTATAAATAAAAAATGTCTTCGAATTTGTGATTTACAAATAACAATACCAGTTAGAGTGCGATTTGTTAAATAACACAAAAAACTGACGAAAAACATCTAAATAGTATTTTTACATTTCGCGCCCCATAGCTCGTTACCCATGTGCCTCCGAGTTACATTGTTACCCCTGTTGCCTTGATACCCCTGCTACTTTAAAACCTCTAAACCCTTGGTACCTCTATTACCTCATTACATGTGTTACCTTGTTACCTCTGTTACATTGTTACCCCTGTTACCTTGTTACCACTGTTACTCTGTTGTCTTTGTTATTTCACTTCTGTTACTTCTGTTACCTCTGTCACTTTGTTACCCCTGTAACCTTGTTACTCTTATTACTATGTTACCCACGTTACCTTGCTACCCCTATTACCTTGTCACCTCTGTTACCCCTGTATCTTTGTTACTCTTGTTACCTTGTTACCTCTGTTACTTTGTTACCCCTGTTACCTTGTTACTCCTGTTACCATGTTACCCGTTACTTTGTTACCTCTGTTACCTGTTACCCCTTTTACCTTGTTACTTCTGTTACCATGTTACCCCTGTTACCTTGTTACCCCTGTTACCTCTGTTACCTTGTTACCTCTGTTACCTTGTTACCCCTGTTACCTTGTTATTCCTGTTACCTTGCTACCTCTGTTACCTTGTTACCTCTGTTACCTTGTTACCCCTGTTACCTTGTTACCCCTGTTACCCCTGTTACCTTGCTACCTCTGTTACCTTGTTACCCCTGTTACCTTGTTACCTCTGTTACCTTGTTACCCCTGTTACCTTGTTACCCCTGTTACCTTGTTACCCCTGTTACCTTGTTACCCCTGTTACCTTGTTACTTCTGTTACCTTGTTACCCCTGTTACCTTGTTACCTCTGTTACCTTGTTACCCCTGTTACCTTGTTACCCCTGTTACCTTGTTACCCCTGTTACCTTGTTACTTCTGTTACCTTGTTACCCCTGTTACCTTGTTACCCCTGTTACCTTGTTACCCCTGTTACTTTGTTACCTCTGTTACCTTGTTACCTCAGTTAGCTTGTTACCTCTGTTACCTTGTTAACTCTGTTACCTTGTTACCTTATTACCTTGTTACTTTGTTACCCCAGTTACCTCTGTTACCACTGTTTTCCTTGTTACGTTGTTACCTCTGTTACCTTGTTACCTCTGTTACCTTGTTACCTCTGTTACCTTGTTATCTCTGTTACCTTGTTACCTCTGTTACCTTGTTACCTCAGTTACCTTGTTACCTCAGTTACTCTGTTACCCCTGTTACCTTGTTACCCCTGTTACCTTGTTACCCCTGTTACCATGTTACCCCTGTTACCTCCGTTACCTTGTTACCTCTGTTACCTTTTTACCTCTGTTACCTTGTTACCCGTGTTACCTTTTTACTCCTGTTACCATGTTACTCCTTTAACCATGTTACCCCTCTTACCTTGTTACCTCTGTTACCTTGTTGCCCCTGTTACCCCTTTAACCATGTTACCCTGTTACCTTGTTACCTCTGTTACCTTGTTACCTTGTTAACTCTGTTACCTTGTTACCTTATTACCTTGTTACTTTGTTACCTTGTTACCCCAGTTACCTCTGTTACCACTGTTACCCCTGTTAAGTTGTTACCCTTTCACTTTTGTTAACTTTTTTACCTTAGTTACCCTGTTCAAAGTATTTTGAATAATAAATCAATAATAAATCAATTTTTCTGCTCAATTTTGAGGAATGGCATCCGAACTACGAACTCGTTGTCACGCATTGCGAAAAAAACCGTGTTCTATTTTCAAAACAAAGTGGTCTACCGAGCTGAAGACAGGCCAACAGATATATGTTTAAAAATGACTTTTACCTGATAAAGGTAAAAAACTAAAAATTTTAATTTTGGTTTTTTTCTGACGTCACGTGAAAACCAAGAATACTAATTATCGTTATCATTATTATTATCCTTATCATTATCATTACCATTACCATTACCATTATCATTATCATTATCATTATTATTATTATTATTATTATTATAAAAGTTTTTTAAGTGCATATTTTAGGCGCTGAAAACTGCTCAATTTTTGTCAAGAAATGGTCAGGAGACTGAGAAGAGAATCTATTGTGCAGTTTCTTCTCGTGACTTAGTTTTGTAGACAGGATTAATCACAAAGAAGGTTTTTGAGGCTCAACAACATGTCGAGCGATGTAAAGAGTATCATGTAATAGAATGAGTTCACAGAGAATGTGTTCGTTTAGTTAACTTATTTGTTGATACCTTGGATCATATTTATGATAAGATGCTTAAGTTACTTGAACAGTACGAGTGATACAGTTTACAAAAAATATAAAATTTCGCTTCATACAATAATAGTTTCCTTTAACCCAGTGGAATTTTTATAAGAATTTTATACCCTTGACGGATAAAATAGAAGCTGGGGCAGAATTAGTGTGAACTATTACTAGTATAACAATATGGTCAATGGAAGACTACTTTGCAATCCTTCCCATACGGTTTCTGAAAGAATTGAATATTTCAATGTCTCCGATGAATGGGAAGGCAGCGTCATTTTCACGATCATGGTGGCTGCTAGTCTAGCTCTCGAGGCCATATTGAAAAACCAAGTTGAACAGTTCAACAAAATCGGAGTCGCATCGACGGCAATGCATGGGTATCGACGAAGAAGCCGAGAAGAACCGGAAAGTGCAAGATTGTGTGTAAAGATTTGTAACTATGGTTCTTTGCCCTTCTGTTTTCGGTATGTGTCAGTCGTATATTGACCTTTTGGTTTGCAGAGTTTGACACCTCTGTGATTTGCCATACGGTATTTATCGGCCTCGTTTAAGCTCATTTCTATTGCAAGATATGTTTTGAAAGAATGGGCTTTCGAGGGACCAAGTTTGAAATATTCCGTTTCAAAGAAAAGTTGACAATGAAAACCACAAGCCAACGGTCATTTTACGGGTCTCTCTCTCTTTTTCTTTTTTTTCGCGCGCTAGTTTTTTCGCTGAGCCCAAACTAACTTAGTGCCTGGAAGAGGGCAACGGTTAGGAATTTAAATGCGAAAAGGGTTGGAGATTCTTTTTCCCTCTTTTGTAACTCAAGCTTTGAAATTACAGATTTGATATCACTTGTGGTGGTGAGGAAGAAACATCAATATTTTCAGCCATTAGGTATCATTTAGGGATTCACCAGTCAAGTATAAAAACACCGTCATATCGAGTTGCATTTGTAGTGCATCGTGCACCATGAATTATTACTGAAAACTGAATACTGATTACCATTTCATGTTTCCATATCATGAGTCAAGTAAAGGCTTAGTAAGAAATTCCTGCGCGGCACGAGTTATTCAGCTCTTTAAAATTGAAGAAACTGAGTAGCGTCTTTTAAACAATAAGTAAAGGTTAAAATATTCTTTAAAGACGCTTAATAGCGTCTTTAAAGAATATTGTAACCTTTACTTATTATTCAGCTCTTTCCTTGATAAACATGGAAGCGCCGACTTGAAGATTTCCAAGTCTTGAAATTGTTGTAATTCTCAAATACTTCAAAAACCATGCGTTACACCAATTCGCTACTTTAGAACAACATTAGTCAATTTGTTCAGTGTAACAGTCCCACAAGCCGTTACGAGATGAGACTCGGCTCACGTTCCTTTCGATTCTCAAGTGGCGAATGCCCACACTGACCGTAGGCACCTAATTGAAAAACTGTTGTCGCGTTGAAAGCATGAACCATAAATTATAATGACCCACTGTATTTCTGGGAAACGGAATAATTTGCTGTTATTTTCAGACACCGTGCACTTTAAATCACGATTAAGTATGCGTCAAGCCAAGATAAAACAAGCTTAGCAGTGTTTTCTCCCAGAATTGCAACGGGTCATATCATTCTCGGTTTGTGCTTTTACATGACGTTTCATCAATTTCGTGTAATGTAAGCAACAAAACACATATCATACTCTGGCCAACAAACATATTTATTTATGATATAAATCGTTGAAAATTTCTTATTAACATTTTTGAAATTTATAACTGAGATTTGTACAATAGCAAGCTTTAATTTAGAACTAAATCGTTTCCAATAGGAAATGAAATAAAATGGAAATAATTAAGGGTTCCTTTGAAGCATATAAAATTGCCTCTATTTGATAAATTCACGTACGGCCGGTCATGCCGCCAACAAAAATATTTATCAATGAACTAACACTTTGAAAATTTCCTATTAAAATTTCGTGAAAAAAAAAAATGTTAACTTGTTCGAAATTTTTAACTGAAGTTTGAACAAAAACAAGCTATAGGATTACATCGATTTTAATGAGAAAAGTAATGTAATGGAAATAACTTTAAGGGTTTCTTATTTCCAGAATTATGAGGTAGCCATGCAGGAACTAAACGCGTAAAATTAATGTTAAAAGCAGATTATAATTGTACTGCCTGTCGTAACCATGAATGTATTTCAATTTTGTTCAAACGTCTATTAAATTTCCTGTCTTAGTTACTTATTACTTGATGGTCTTCTTGAAGAGATACTGTCAGGGTTTTTGCACCAACCAAAACCCATGTTTAGCCTTTCCAGTTCCCCTACGGTTGGAAAGAAATAACGAATCATTAATTAATGGTAAACTACTGTGATTGTGAACAGCCCGGAGAGGAATTTCATTTCAGTCCCAGGAATAACAGGGTTGCATGTGCAAACAATTCATGTATCACTGAATTTTTAATCATATACACCATCATATATAAAGATCACGTTACCCAAATTCGGAATTAACTAATCAGCTTAACATCACGATTGCGATGTTTTGAAGAAGGACTTTTGGGCGTCACTTGTCTTTTTAAGTTCAAAATGTTGTTCCATCGATTCTACTATAAATGCGCCTTCCGTAACCTTTTTCAAACCTCCTCCAGAGACACATTTTGGTAACCAAACGTAAAGAGTTTACGTTTAATGAACACCAATGTAAAAAGCATGATGCTATCAAATTTCATGTATTGTTTCATTTTTGAGCAGACGATATCAGTTTTAAGTGTTAATTATTAATAAAGTTTATTTGTTTGTTTGTTTGTTTGAGCAGAGGAGCAAACGATGTCGTCCTTCGCGAAGACTTATTTGGTTCATTTAATTACATTTCTGTCATATGGACCGTGGAATGTGTGAACCATGTGTGAACTGTGGAAATATTCATCAAGCAAAGCCCGAAAAGATATGTGCAATAAACAGTTCTCCACGAAAAAGAGTTCGCACCACACCAATCGTGTATAAAAGGGCAAACAGTGCAAATTACTTAAGTGAAAGAGGTACAACACTGTTGGATGGATCATGGACCACGGAAGAAACATGTTTGTTGATGTGTGTCATTTCCTTGATTGGTGCAACTACTGTATCTCCTACCGCCGAACACACAACAGTGTTGTATAATAATGTGGTGAACTCAACTTCCTGTCAAAAAGCGAATTATGTGATAAGGAAAAAAAACTAAACACCAAATACAAGGAAAATTGAAACACCTGGAAGAAAAGCAGAATCTTGCTGTCAAGTTGGCAGATTAATAGTAGATTATCTCATAACCACAAGCTTATCTGATCAAATGCAAATTTTCAAAACTTTAGATCTATTTGACATTTGACAATTTTTGGAAGTTATTTTTGTCTACAGAATTATATCAAAAATATTTTTTATCTATTTGTCTTCATGAAGATGCTCCTTAAAAGTCATTAAAAACCTAGCAAGCATACGAGAAAGTTAGAGGGAAAAAATTACTTAAAAAAAACTGAATAAATAAATGATTGATGATGGATTGAAAAAACAATGGAGTGAAGCAAGCAAGCAAGCAAGGAGGGAATGAACAAATGATCAATCAATCAATGACTTTATGAACGAACGAACGAACGAACGAAATAACAAGCGAAGGAAGAAAGGAATGAATGAATGGAATGCACGCAGAATTATTTACTTATTTCTTTATTTATTTTCACAATCATGTATTGACTACAGCTACTTGAATTCAACAGGTAAATAAAGTGATTGATAGTTGACGTAATTGACAATATCAATACATCAGTATCAAGTAAATTTAGGCATGGGCCTTAGCTGAACCCAAATTATTGCACAAAAAGTAAGGGGGTGGTCTAACTTTTAATGGTTTAGTAATAACAACCGAAGACTTTCGCAGACTACTAACGTCACAAAAGTTTTTATATTGATGTGGATTATGTATGCAAATGAGGTCACGTGACTTGTTACGGGCACAAAACTCAAAGTAAAAAACGGAAACAGTTTATGCTAAAATTGGACAAACTCACTAATTCCCCATAACAAAAAACAAAAAACTCACTTTCACAAGTAAACAGACAAAAAGCAAAGCGTAAAGGTGGGAGTTTTGGTTTGCGAGAAATACGAATCAGACGCCCAAGACAACGTAAATTAAAACGAATTTATAATGGGAAAATTTAGCAAATCGAATGTGGTTTAACATGGTCTGTAGTCTTATTGACAACGATACGCGTCAACACATTAGTCAAAATGTTGTGTACTCACGAGGAGAAGTATAATGTTGTGTGAGTAAGTTTAATTGGAATATTTTTTTTTCGTTATCAGACAGGTTGGTCAGGGCCATTAACCGGGGGTCTTATGACTATTTTATACTTGGAGCCTCCTTTGGATCAATGTTAGCAATCCAAAAGGTTTTCTCTAGCCCCATATTTATTTATTTGGAAAATGAAGAGGGGCAACAGTTACTTATATGAATACTGGTTCTATTTTAACAGAAAATGGAAGCAGTGGTTATGCAATGTGTTATGATCAAATTGAAAAAAGTGAACATAAGAAGTTGTACGCCTTTCCCTTTTCCATTTTTGACAAAATGAGCCAAGTACAGATAATGATTAGGAGTTTACAAAATATGATAATTTAACAAAGCGCATGGGGGAACTGTGGTTGTGATTTCTTTGACACAGTTCTTATCACAGTCAGCTCTTCTATCTTACATTACCATACAATTTCAGGCGCAGTGGTGTTATGTTTTTGGATAAGGTTTTTGTGATATCCAGAAAAATCACTGCCAGACGGTAAAGCGCATGAGCAAATCACTATTTGATGGCAGTTATTTACAGGTCACGTGCTGAGCTCTTGGACAATGACAATCAAGAATAAAATGCATGGAAAGATTATTTAAATTTATTGTTCATGATAACATGGCTGATAAGCAATGGCTGCTAATCGATTCACAACTCTGTAAATATATGAGGGCCCTGCAAAAAAAGGAACCTAGTAAAAAGCCTAAAAACAGCCAGCATCTTTAATAATTCAAAAGCTTGTGATCTATAGAATTCTAAAATACGAGTTTTAAAAATCATGACTTAGTTAATAAATTTCAGTTCATTAGGAATATCAGTGAAAAGTTTTGATCCATTAAGAAAAAAAGACTTCCTTGAAGTCTCGGTTCTCGTTGTGAGAAGCGTTGGATATATAGTTCTAATCTCTTAAAAAAACTGGAGTAAAACGCTTTAAAAAAAGTTACATTAATAGTATATGCTTGTCACGCCTCATAGACAAGGCCCGGGGGGGGGGTACTTCCGCGAATTTTGGATAGGGGTGTGCCGCGAAGGTTCTTAAACCCTAACCCTTTTTAAGGACTAAGAAAGCGAAAATTGATAGCCTTTTTAAGGCCCAAACACGAAAAATGACACCCTATTCAAGGCTATTAAACCTCTGTTGCAAAATCATTTTGTTAATATTTAAAAGGATACATCAAGTTTAAACAAAAACATTCGTATAGGCGGGCGTTTTCACACTCCAGTATGAGATAATACAATTGAGCTACCCCATGTAAGGACATCACCAGGAACACAGTTACAAAAGGGTCAAAAAAGATATCCTATATAAGGACCGAGAACCTCAAAAACCATACCCTATTCCGTGGCACGTACCTATATAGCTCATATATGGGAGTACCCCCCCCCCCCTCCGGGAGACAAGGGAAGCCACTTAAAAGTCTACTCGGTGCCTGACTCTTTGCTCTCTAAGAAATTCTTTGCATCCCTTCTCTGTGCACGATGTAACCTTTAACGTTCTATTTTCCCAATGCTGCTCCATGCAACATCGCAATAATCCATAACTGGAAAAACAAGAGACTGATAAATCTTCTTGGCTGAGTCAGCAGTTAGATTGTTTCTAATCCTTCCGAGGACACCGATTTGTTTGGATACCTTGACCAGTAGTTGTTGGTCCACATGTTGTTTAAAATTTAGATTTGCATCGCATCTATTCGAACACCAACATACTACAAACTGAAAGTAATATTAGGAAACAAAAGCAAACAAATGTAAAAAAAATAACCGGGTAACAAAAGTAACAGAGGCTACAAGGTAACAGGAGTAGCAAGATAACAGAGGTAACAAGGTAACAAGTTAACAGAGGTAAAAAGGCTAACAGAGGTAACAGGAGTAACAAGGTAACAAAGTAACAGAGGTAACAAGGTATTAGGGGTAAAAAGGTAACAGCGGTAACAAGGTAACAGAAGTAACAGGAGTAACAAGGTAACAAAGTAACAGGCGTAACAAGGTAACAGAGGTAACAAGGTAACAGGGGTAACAAGGTAACAGAGGTAACAGAGGTAACAGAGGTAACAGAGGTGACAGAGGTAACAGAGGTAACAAGGTAACAGAAGTAACAAGGTAACAGAGGTAACAAAGGTAATAAGGTAAAAAGGTATCAGAGGTAACAGAGATAACAAGGTAACAGAAGTAACAGGGGTAACAAGGTAACAGAGGTAACAAGGTAACAGAGGTAACAAGGTAACAGAGGTAACAAGGTAACAGAGGTAACAAGGTAACAAAGCAACAGGGGTAACATGGTAACAGGACTAACAAGGTAACAGGGGTAACAAAGTAACAGACGTAACAAACTAAAAGAGGTAACAAGGTAACAGAAGTAACAGGGGTAACAAGGTAACAAAGTAACAAGGTAACAGGGGTAACAAGGTAACAAGGTAACAGAGGTAACTGAGGGTACAAGGTAACAAGGTAACAGGAGTAACAAACCAACTGGGGTAACAAGGCAACATAGGTAACAAGGTAACAATGTAACAAGGTGGCATGCGTATGGGAGTAACAGAGGTAACAGGCCCTGAGGGGTAAAAGCGGTAACGAAGCAGTATAGGTAACAGAAGTAACAAGAGCTAAGTGAGAGACTTTGAGCAATGGAGCTCAGGGGTAACAAGATAACAGGCGTAATGTCAAGGGTAAAAGCAATTCCGCGCGCTTGAAAGATTTAGAGGATTAAAATAATAGAGTGAAAGGTCACACCAGTGCATCTAGGAAATTTAACTTAAGAGTACGTATTATACGGACCTGTGTGAAAAGAACTGGGATGTGTTATGAGCGAACGAGAATTTCTGAGAAGATCTGGGGATGTTTTGTGCAGGCTTACATGAAAGAGTCTAGAAAGGAGTTCTAATTTCCAAAACTGACACACACCGAAGTTTGGCAAATGAGCCATTACAGCGGTTATCAGTCACACGCGCCCTCCAACGATTTTTTTCCATTTCGAAAACTACGTTTTGGTGGACGTCAATCAAATGTCTCCATGACAATAACGGCGTCAAATTCTCAGAGTATCCGAGTTGCTCTTTCATATCATCTTTACTTGACTCGTCGATAAACAGAAACTGAGAAGTAAGACTTATAAAATCGTTTGAAGCGCCTTTTCGTTCGTCTCGCTCACGGGCAATGCTTTGAAGCTACAAATTTACAAACATTGCACAACCACAACAACATGAGAATGAACTAAATATAAATATAAACTTTATTACAGAATGAACTACAAAAGTCTAACTGCTAATCTCTTGCGGCTTTCGTTACCTTTTTATTTCTGACATTCCCACGTGCCGTGTGGTTCTCTTGACGGTTTGCTTTGCATATAATTTGCCTGTCTGGTACTAGTATTCCAACCACGCTTGAAACTCGTCAAGATTGATCTCTGCTTGCCGGGATTATCACTGAGTATTTTAGCAAGGCGAATGACAAAAATTTCTGCGGTGAAAATAATCTGCATCCATAACAAGCTGATAATTAGTCAATGGCCTCCGTCAATGGCTAAACTACAGAATACAATAGTCAATCTCCACATAAAGCGACTCATTTCAGAGGCCAACTTTTTCAGCTACCTTGTATCTTTCCTTTCTTCGACTTTCTCTTTGGCGGATCGCTCACGGCTCTAATTTTGGTTCGTACGCCGCCTTCTTCACAAACGTTTCGCTCGCAAAAAGTGTTTATGCTATGCAATTCAAAGACAAACCATGTTTCCTCTACATAAGAGCCCTCCATCTCAGCGAAATTGCAAGTTACTTTGTCAGAATAACTGAGCGATTATTCCTGATCCAACGACGATCGAACATGGCCGTGAAACTGACACGACGAAATAAACACGAATATTGTCATGGATACATTTGATTGACGTCCACCAAACTTAGTTTTTGAAATGGCGAAAAATCGTTGAAGGGCGCGTGTGACTGATAACCGCTGTAAGTCCAGGACGGATGCTTTGTTTTGGAAGAAGCAGCGTTTCTAGAGACGCTTAAGACCGAAAGAAGCTTAAGTTGGCTCCACGAGAGCGAAAGCGACATCCAAAGCGAGCTTAGAGCAATCCGTAAACGGCTTGATGATATTGAAGAAGGTCTCGGGGAACTGGAAGGAGCTGTTGAAGAGTTCCAGGAATATAGTTACTCTTTCAATATAAAGATTCTAGGAGTTCCTGAGCTTAGCGATCGAGAGAAGGCAGAGGATACAAGCAACCTTTGTGTTAACTTATTCAATAAGATGGGCGCTGAAGTTTCAATACGCGATATTGATATAGCCCATAGAGTGTCCTTTCGAGACACTTCTCGTATGGGGCCGAAGCAAATTGTTTGCAAGTTTATGCGCAGACTGGCAAGGAATGAAGTGATGTCGAAAAGGAAAGAGGGAAGATCTGTTGATCCGTCCACTAGTGGTCTTCACGAGGGAACTGATATGTCTAATCATAGTAGACTAACTACTAACTATGGTCTAATGTCCTTCTTTTGGACCACCTCACACCTCGTGTGCAGCAGCTATACTCGGATGCAAAGGAATTCAAATTGAAATATGGTTATCAGTTTTGCTGGGCGAGAAATGGATCTATCTTCCTTCGTTATTCAGCGGATGAAGGTTCTAAGCTGCTAAAAGTTCGCACTTCACGAGACCTTGCTAGATACGCCCAAGACGAACAAGGGCAGTTAAGCTAAGTACATTTAACTAGGTAAAGTATATGTCTTACATAATGTGAATCTCTCTTGCATAACAATGCCAAATTCAGTACAAACTAAGCTCACTAAGGCACTTTTTCGTGAATTACCTTACAATGAACAAAATATACGCCAATGCCATGGTTCTTTTAATAGTTTAATGCCGATAGAAAATCTTCCAAGTAAAAAGTATCTCGATCGCTTGCCTAGTCTTAATGATATCGACCTTTTTAGTCTTAACGCTGATAATGTAAATAATAGCGACTTAGAATATTCTTCTATTCGTCCCGTTCGATGCAAATATTTTTCTCCTTTTAGTTTTAGCTCACTAATGAATAAATTAAACAAACAGGTATTTCGAAGTCAATTGACACTTTTTCACAACAATGTGCGTAGTCTAAAAAATAATCTCGAAAATCTACAAACCCATTTACTAAACGAACTCGACTTTCATTTTAACATTATTGGAGTGACCGAAACTAGAACTACAAATTCAAATTTTATTGATTTCAACCCAAACATAACAGGGTATAATTTTGAATACGTCCCGACGCCTCTTTCTGCTGGAGGTGTCGGGATGTACATTGAATTAACACTGTCTTCCTTCGCCGCTGAGTACTGCGCGATAACCAGTGAATTCTGACGTCGCTACCTGAAGAGTATAGCGCCTCACAATATTTGTACTCACTGAAACAAGCTGTAATAACTGTTAAGGTGATCAGTATGAAGTCCTTGAAAAGACCTCTAATGAAGCTTTTCAAGCCTTATGGATAGAAGTACATTTCACTAACGCAGCAAATACAGACTGTATACGCGTATGTGCGTTTATTATTCAACAAATTGTAACACTATCCAAATATGGTCATGATGCTCTCGATATCTGTCATCCGTAGGTGACGGATATCCGGCGATATACGTAGTTTCGCACGTGGGAAGAAAAAGTGAAGTGAAAAAATGTTGACAGAAAGGTTTAAAAATGTTACGAGCTTGGAAATCAATTTTGTTATCAATTTGTTGAATAATAAAACAATTATCCTGCTCAATCTTGCGGAATATCGTCTGATTTTAGCCGACTCGGCCTGCGGCCTCGTCGGCTAAGTATCAGACGATATTCCGCGCGATTTCGCAGGATAATTGTTAAATATCCCCCAACTTTCAAAACAGCGTTGCGAAAATAAGATTTGAAGGATAATAAGCACGATAGCCTCCATTTGGCGCAAAAATATGCTAGGATATTTGTCCTTAGACATTACCTGTTCCTCGAAGCCCAGTTTTCCTCGAGCTGTGCTCTCGGAAAACTGTTTGCTTCTTGGAACAGATAACCTCTGTGGACAAATATCCTAGCATATTTTCGCACCAAATGGAGGCAACTGTTTATTTAACTGATGATCAGGAGAGTTTGGAGCATCAATTTTCGATAAATTTCGATCAATCTTAATCATGTTTTGACGACTTTCATAAATTACTGATCTTCCTAGTTTCATGTCTTGCTTCATTTACATTCACGTACATGGCAAATGATCAATCAATTTTAAAAATATGAATAAATTAAACTCTACTTACTGTATGTTTTCAGTGTTTTCAGTGGCCACTGTTGGTATTGTTGCTTCCTCTGCTGCTACTGTCGCCTGTGCTGCTGCCGCTGCTGCATTTGCAGCCTCTGCTGCTTCAGCCTCTGCTACTTCTGCTGCTGTTCCAGCTGTCATTAGGAATAGATTAAAGTGTGTTTTAATTTACTTTTGGGAACAAACAATATTTTCATGGAAGCAATAAACAAATCAGTGAATTAATATGAACTTGCTCTGATCAGTTATGTCATATATAAAAAGTCAAGTGTTCAGCTGCAGTTTCTCTCCGTTGAGCTTCAAATTCCTGGTTCTGTCCTTGTGTACTGGTTCACAAGGGCCAATACAAAAGACCAAACAATACTCAACAGCTTACTAATGACTCCTAAACAAAGAAAGTACAATGACTTTTCCCTTGTGAACCGGTACACTAGGACAGAACCAAATCACTCCCAGTATCTCTCTAACAGTTTTAGCAAATTGGCATCACTGATTTTCACGGCGTCTTCCTTGCTTGTGCCATGCCTGTAATAAGAATGTCATCTGCTACCTTGTAGATTCCTTTAAGACTTGTAAGATTTGGGTCCAACTTTTGGTGAAAACACCCTGGAGCAGGAGAGATTCTTAAGGGTGTTCCCAGATATCAGTATTGGCCCCAGGGGGTCTGAAATGTTGTTAGCTTGCTGGATTCCTGGTCAAGCTGTATCATTAAGAATCGGTCTTCCAGGCCTGCTTTCGACAATACCTCAAGATCAGCTAGTGGTCAGTGGGAGTATTCTTGATTACTGGCAGCGGGTAGTGACTTCATTTAAGGGCTTTATTTAGATGTTGCACTTAATTTGCCATTCGGTTTCTCTATAACAACAATGCTTGGTGCTCAGTCTGTTGGTTCTTCCTGTCTCTTAATCACATCACCTTTTTCTAAGCATGCTAGTTCCCCTTTCAGCCTTTCTTCCAGGGTGAGAGGCACACGACAGGGAGGCATGATTGAAGGCAAAGCACTCATCAACTTTCAGGTTAAGAGCCTGTTCTTTACAACCATTGCATGCAGTGGTTTTTGTTTTGAAACTTTTACAGTGTCATAAGGACAATGCAATTCTTTGCCATTTAAAATGGTGGCTTTATGACTGACAGGAGTGACCGACGGAAGTGACCAGTTTCCTTCTCTTTTCAGAAGAGAACCTCTGTCGCGCAGGACAACCAAACCTTGAGCAACGGCTATGGTTTTAAGGCCGTTTTGCTCATAGATAGGGTATCGAATTTGGCCATTTTGGTCTCAAATAGGCTACAGTTTTTGTTTTTTTATATGTGTTCTTTTTCGCTAATCTAAATTCTAATTCTGCAACCAAACCATATAACACAAACCCCCGAAAAGTGCTTTTATGGGTAAAAAGTTCAACTCCCACAGGATTCCTTTGGTTCACCAAAATGCCCTTCATTTCATTATTTTGGAAGTGTAAATGTTAGGAGCTGTTTCCCCAAAGCCAAGGCGATTCAATTCCTATTCGTAAACAGAATAATAATTGTCTTGGTTTTGGTAATAAAAGCAGTACTCCCCCATACCATCGGAACATTCATCGTTCGTGTCGATTTACAGGGTCCAGAATTGTAAGTTTCCAGTCAATATAAAACAAGGACTGCGGACTGGATATAAACACGGACCAAATTATAATGAGCAGACTAAGCATTACGGACTGGGTAACTCTTGTATAAAACGCCGCAACTGCAGACTAAATGTTGCCCGCAGACTACCAACCTTGTTTTAAACTGACCGTTCGTAACACAAACCCTCTCATGTGTACATGCATCATAATAATCTTCAATTATTGCTAGTTATTAACCATTACAATCCATCAAACCTTTTCGCTCGCTCGCGATTGGTCTAAACAAGTCACGTGACCAAATAAACCCAACCAAAACTGGCGGATATCCGATATTATAATCCATCAAATCTTTTCGATCGCGCGCGATTGGTCTAAACGCGTCACGTGACCGAATATCACCCAGCTAAAACTGGGGGATGTCAGAGATTAGTATATACTAAAACAGTAGTTAGTGTTCAACTCGCGCGCTGATTGGCTCGTCAAACTATGAATATCCTGTGCTATTTACCTCGGAGCAACTCGGGAAAAAATGGCATCCCGGTTTGCATCCGTGACAAGTGAAGAAATCATCCAAATTAATTTTTGTGGTGTATATTATCTCACGCTTTTAGTATATACTAAAACAACTATTCACCTCAGTGTCGGTGGCTAGCGTTGGATATTTACCTCCCCGCTTCGCGGCTCGATAAATATCCACCGCTAGCCACCTCCACTTCAGTGAATAGTTGTTAAATATCCCCCAATTTTCAAAACGGCTCGCGTTGCGAAAAAGATCAGAAGGATAAACATGATAGCCTCCATTTGGGGTGAAAATATGCTCTGATATTTGTCCTCGGACATTATATGTTCCTCGAAGCTTAGTTTTCCTCAAGCTGCGCTCTCGGAAAACTGTTTGCTTCTCGGAACAGATAATGTCCGTGGACAAATATCCTAGCATATTTTGGCGCCAAATGGAGGCAATTGTTTATTTAACTGATGATCAAGAGAGTTTTGAGCATCAACTTTCGATAAATTTCCATCAATCTTAATCGTGATTTGACGACCTTCATAAATTACTGATCTTCCTAGTTTTATGTCTTGCTTCATTTACATTCACATTCACGTACATGGCAAATGATAAATCAATTTTAAAAACATAAATAAATTAAACTCTACTTACTGTATGTTTTCAGCGTTCTGACCACTGTTGGCGTTGTTGCTGATGCTGCTGCTGCTTTTGCTTCCTCTGCTGCTGCTTTTGCTTCCTCTGCTGCTGCTTTTGCTTCCTCTGCTGCTGCTTTTGCTTTCTCTGCTGCTGCTTTTGCTTCCTCTGCTGCTTTTGTCGCCCATGCTGCCACCTGTGCCGCTGCTGCTGCTGCTTTTGAAGCCTCTGCTACTTCTGCTGCTGTTCCAGCTGTCATTAGGAATATATTAAAGTGTGCTTTAATTTACTTTTGGGAACAAAATATTTTCATGGAAGCAATAAACAAATCAGTGAATTAATATGAATTTGCTCTGATCAGTTATGTCATATAAAAAGTCAAGTGTTCAGCTGCAGTTTCTCTTTATTTAGCTTCAAATATGCTAAAGTGAACTGTATTTGGCAATCAATCTTTCCACACCTTTATTGCTTAGAAAATCTTAATTTTGAGCTTTGCAAACACAGTTCTCATTTTACAAAAATTTGTTAAAACTTGTTTTAAAGTCAACTTTTCCACACTGAATTAAGTGCGTACCGTTGCATTCACTGCCTGCGTGCTGTGACATGACTTTCGTGAACTTTTTTCGAAAAAGTACCATAACTGTCGCGTTGAAAAATATTTTCGCTGGTTTTCTTAGTCGATACTTTGAGGAAATTGAATTAACACTGTCTTCCTTCGCCGCTGAGTACTGCGCGATAACCAGTGAATTCTGACGTCGCTACCTGAAGAGTATAGCGCCTCACAATATTTGTACTCACTGAAACAACCTGTAATAACTGTTAAGGTGATCACTAAGGTTGGCTTAAATACCAGACTTGTAGTTTAAATATTGAAGCATCTGAAGAACTGCACATTAATGTTAACAGTGTGTTACGTATCCAAATCAAGCGACTCCATTATCACTGCCATCACATACAAAAGTTTCTATACTATGCGAGATCAACACCTTTCCCGGCGGGTCCAAAACCATTAAAAAATACGGAGAAGCCGTGTAAAAGCTCTAATAAATGCCTTTCTAATCTTAGATGTTCACACTCTTGGGTCCTAAATGCATATAGGGCTAAAAAAGACATTGTAATTGTGCATTTTTCCATTAAATGTTAAAATCAGACAGTGGTGGACAAAATTCCTTGGGACACTTGAGTAATTGCATTAATTTACTGTAAAAATGCATTGCTTTCACCCCCCCCCCTCCAATAGAATGTTGAAACTCTGGAGAAATAGCGTGTACATGTATCCAACATTGTAGGGGGGGGGGGGTGGGGTGGGGGAGCGGCTGAACAAGTGTAGATGAATGTACGCTTGACTGTTTGTTTGGCACATGTAAAAAAGTGCTACAAATGTAAATTTGTCCCAACTCTTTTGTCCATGAACACCAAAAATATTTTTTCGCTAAAATAATAAGACTTATTTTGTGGAGTAATTTGACGCAAGAATTTTTTGATTTGGTTAAATCCTCGAGTTTTTATGCCCCGTCAAAGTACGTCCAAATGCCGCCATTTTGGTTCGCGACCGAGTTTAACGGGGCATGGGTCGAGGACCGGATGTGACGTCAAATCTAGAACACGATGATTCTGTAGTTCGCATATTTACTTGTTTTGGTGGGAAAGGCTGAGAAAGTAGTTCGAACAAGAAGCTATTTCTCAGAAAGAAATAGTGTTTCGTTTCCGGAAAGATATCCAGGCTCAGAAAGGCTCGTGTTTTGATATCTTGTGCATGAGAAGTCCCGGGGTGAGGGGGATTTGTGCTAATGCGCTGCTTTGTGATTCGCTCAGTTGCCAGAGCTTGGGGTTTTTTGTCCAGGCGGGATGTAGTACTGAAACTATGGTAGAAAAGGAAGAGCTTTAAATTAATTCA
>JAHPZR010028333.1:27500-35000 GCA_019787425.1 Platygyra sinensis
AAAATTTCAGGAGGATCAATATTTCTGAAGTTTGAAATTTAGTGACGTCATGTGAAAACCAGCAATAGGGTACTAAGGCAGGTTTGCGATAAGGCATACATTTAAGGGACAGGTCATAAATAGGGTTGAAAACTCGCAGATTTTGGTCTTAATTAATTGAGCAGGGTAAATGCTTCAGGAAGCGGGACGCACGGCCCCGCCAAATTTTCGCAAGTTTGAAATTACTGTGTGTGAGGCTAAATAACGCTTAGAGGTGAAAGTATTTGACACATAATTTTTCCATTTCTGTGCCAGGAAGTGCTTGATTCGAATGGCTGCTGCGGCACTCTTCGTTTTGTTGTCGTTGCTGCAATGTATTTTTCTTTTCAAAAAGGACATGTTACTTGTGACGAGAGTTATGCAATTATTTACACAGTCCACCTTCGGCTTATTTATGAAGCCAAAATACAAATGTTATCGATGTTTTCATGGAAACCAGCTCAGCCACGGTACCTCAAAACAAAAAGATTGTTATTTCTAAAAGCTTAAAGGAGCACTGTCACGGGAGTTTTGCTGTTTTCAGCTTCATTCGTTGCTGAAATCTTTGCCTGGTACGTTTACTCGTTCCCAAAATGCTCAAATAGACTAACAGAAACATATCAAAGGAATGGTGGCTCAGAGAGCGAACCATAATGAATTTCTGGCAATATTTTCAAGGAATGGCTCTAGAATTTGAAAAAACTGGCTAGTTTTTTCAAATTTCAATCCATTTCCATCCTCGCCATGCTAAGTGAAAGGCAGCATTAAATGGTTTTGATGTAGTGATAAAGTCCTAGGTAACAAAACTGCATCATTATTTTTGGGTTTCCACTGACGCAGGAACATATTTCGGCAATGTAAAGTGACGCTAAAATACCGTGACAGTGCCCCTTTAAGATAGGACGCGCTCCACAAGAAGTGAAGTTTCCCGGCAAATTGTGGCGGAAAATTTGACAAATTCAATTAAATCTATAAAATGTCGAGACCTTATAAGAAAGCCATATTGTACCTCTTTTGCCCTCTTTTGCGATATAGCAAGGTTAATTAAAATACAATTTGATGAATTAGTTACCTTCCACAGAATATCGTTTCTGTCACTGGCATCGTCCAAGCGTTCCAATCAAGTGCATGTTCTTTTCCCGAAAGCATCCACAGAAAATCGGCGGGATTGTTATTCCTGACAAGTCCGATTTTACCAAAGTTATGTCGCCGTTGTGATCTTATACATATTTAAATCAAGCAAGAAAACAGATACTTCAGTCTCTTTAGAATCACAGCGTTCCAGTCTGACTTAAAACATTCAAGTCTTCAGTTATTTCTGCCTTCAGTGCCATTTTACGTTCCTTTTGTTTTCCGTGACTCGAAATTAAATTTAGTTTCAACAGATGTTTTTGCCGCGCATGTTTATTTTGTGAATTACAAGCATTACATTGATAACTCTCACACTCACTATGTCAATATATCACTCCAAAACGAAAACCAGTTCCATTTGTTTGTTGAAGTAAACAAAACTAACTGCTTCAATCGGCTTAAAATATCCCATTGGGGGTTAAATCGCGTGGTGTGGCGGCGTCTTTACCTCGAAAATATATATATATATATATATTTTTTTTTTAAATGCAATTTTATTTACAGGACAAAACACTTACACTACTAACAATACTAATATTATACTTACATTTACATTTACATTGCACTACACATACTTACACTACAAGCACTACTTACAAAACATATAATGCAATACCTTTTTTTTTTCACAATATCTACTCGACTTACAATACACTAACAAATACGGTGACAACAAAGGGCAAAGAAAAAATAGACTACGAATGGATAATTAATTACAGCTTAAATTTACACTGAATAGAGACATGAAAGACAGACCAAAGGCATGTGATACATTATAGATGACATGAGATGAGCACCTGATAGGAGATTAGAAATAGACTAATAAGTAGGCGATAAGTACAGATAGGTGTAGAAAATATAATTTGAAATATCAATTAAATCCGCATATATCCTGCAAGAGGTTCCCATTTCTTTGTATCTCCACTTCTTTTTTCTATTTCATATCGTGATTTTAGTGTGCATATGAAATGCGTAAGATTTGGATGACCTTCTTTTGTTTTAGCGAGCCATATGTGATATCGTGCTAAGAGAAAGCAGTAATTAATAAGAAGTGCAAATTGAGAGCTATCTGGCCTCAGACCCAAGGCAATGAGATTTGTCAAAGTATACTCTCTACGGAGTAAATTTAAGTTTTTCAGCCATTCGATAAGTCTATTCCAAAAGTGAGATGTTTGGCGGCATGACCAAAAAAGATGAATTATTGACTCTAAGGAAGTTTGACAAAAACTGCAATTTCCGTCGCCCCTTAGACCTATTCTAAATAAGAACTTATTGGTTGATATACGTCTATGTAGGAATTTAAACTGAAACTCTATCAGTTTAGTGCTTTTTGTGCATTTTTTAGCTAAAAGATAGGCAGCAGCCCAATTTATGTTGTCGTCTATTGGTAGGCCACAATCCTCTAGCCACTTCTTTTGACTTGACTCTGGGGTTAAACTCTTGTTACCAATCAGTATTTTGTATATTAATGTAGTTGCTTTTTTGGCTTCTAGAATTCTTGTTGTAAGTGGCTCCTTTTCGTGGTTGGTGTTCTGCAAATCTTGAAAATTAGAATCGATCCGGAGAGCCTTTACAGCCGATATTAATCCATAGAAGCTAAGAGGGCGAGGGTCTATTTCATACTTACAGCGAAAGTCATTTAACGTGAGAAAGTTGTTGTCAGGTCCTAAAAGATGTTTCACCCGAGTTATTCCCTTAGTGAACCAATTTTGAAAAAAAACTGTTTTGTTGGCTATCTTTATTAAGGAGTTGTGCCAAAGTTGTTGGTCTAAAAAGTGATCTTTCGATGTTATTTCGGGTTCAAAGTTTACTTCTGCCCAAATTTCTAATAGCTCTTTTAAAAAGGCGTCCGAAGTTGTTATTAACGATACGGTGTCTCTAACGTTGAGGTTGTAGGAAAAAAAGTTCTGACAGCTATATTTTTTGAAGGTTATATCAAAAAAGATTTTCCATTTTCCCTTGTTGTTGTTATCTAAATATTTTTTAATCCATGTGGTTTTGAGGGATTTATTGAAGGAGCTAATATCAACCATTTTTATTCCACCAGCACCGAAGTCGTTAATCATTACCTTCCGTTTTATCTTGTCGCCTTTGCCATTCCATAGAAAAGTGTAGAGTAAATCGTTTATTTCGTTTAAAACCTTGTAGTTAGAGCGAAGAGGCGAGAGTAGATAAACTAATTGGGAGACAATTAGTGATTTGATAACAGAGATTTTCCCTAACAATGTGAGTCGGCGGTATTTCCAGCATCTTAGGAGTTCTTTAACTTTTTCAAGTTTCTCGTTATAGTTTAAGGAGGCAGATAGTTCGGGATGTGTTGAAACCCATAGACCTAGGAATTTAACCTTGTCTTTTGGCCATTTTAGTTCTTTTCCTGGTACCAGAATTTTATCATTTCCAATACTTGCGCCGATCCATAAAGCGTCCGTTTTTTTATCATTGAGTCTGAGGCCAGAGACTTTGCTGAAATCGTCAAGCATTGCAAGGGATGAAAGAAGAGATTCGCGTGAACCGTCTAATATAAGTGTCGTGTCATCGGCATACTGGCTTAGCTTAATTTCCACATTATTTACAGAGATTCCCTTTATATTAGTATTTTTCCTTATTGCCGTGGCAAGCACCTCTGCCGATAGGATGAATAAATAAGGTGAGAGCGGGCAGCCTTGCCTTACACCTCTTTGAATCTCAAAAAAATTACTTGCCCAGCCATTATTCAGAATACAGCTTTCATTATGACTATACAGGGTTTTCACCCAGTCGATTAACGAAGCGCCAAAACCGTAGGATCTTAATGTGTCATGTATGAAGGACCATTCGAGAGAATCAAATGCTTTTTCAAAGTCAATAAAAAGTAGTAGGCCCGGGATATTCTTTTCTGTGGCGTACTACAACCTGGACTTCTAATCGCGTAGTGATATTAAAAGGGAAATATATTTTCAGACTTATTGACCGAAAATATATTTCCCTTTTAATATCACTACGCGATTAGAAGTCCAGGTTGTAGTTTTCTTGTGTAATAGACCGATAAAGAGAGTTTCAATCAATAATTCCCCATTTCGTATAAGGCAACAATTGAAATGTTGCATGGCGGAAATTTTGCCGCCGTATTTACATTTACAATTACGACCTTTACTCTGATTGGATATTACGTCCAGTATGTAAATAGTTCACCCCTGAACTGAAAACAATACCGTTTCGCTTCTGAGGAAACGAAACAAAAATTGCCAGCCTGGAGCATTGTAAGGGGGATGTAGCTACTCAACAAACTTACAGGAGGTATTACGCTTCATGTCATACCGATTTTATTTAGAGATGATCAACTTGAAGCGAAGAAACGTAGAAAGCGATGGGTCCATTTCGTGAAAGCGAACCGTGCAAAGCATTTAATAGTGAGAGCCTCGATTCGCTTTTAAGTAAGGTTGGTGGAACTCTCTTATTTCAATGCAAATACGATCTTAAATTACTCGACCTCAAAAATCTCCCTGTTTTTTATAAAGACGTTTTAGCGGTATGGCAAGAGCTCAATTCGAAAGAACCACGTAATGCAAATGAAAACAAACAAGAAATCATTTGGAACAATCGGTTTATAAAGATAGACGGAAAATCATTTTATTATAGATCAGGGGCAAATAAAGGCATATTGAAAATAAGTGACCTCCTAAACATCCATGGCCAGTTCCTTTCGTTCAAAAACTTAAAATGCAAATATGGCGCTCGCTCTACTTTTCTCGATTATGCTGCGGTGTTCTTGCGGCAATCCCTAAAATTTGGAAAAGCGATATCGTAGGTAATTTCACAAATGGCAATAACGAACCAGTTCCATCCCTTGACATCTCCTCTACTAAAAAAGCCCGTGTGATGCTCGCAGAAAGATCATTTTCTCCCCCCATCGTTGAAATTAATCTTAGAAAACAAGTGTTGAATGTAAAGGCAGTATACGAGCTTCCTTTTAAAGTCACAGTGGAAAACAAACTGAGGAGCTTCCAATTTAAACTTATTCATAACATCATACCCACTAATCACTCTCTTTATAAAATGAATATAAAGGCTTCACCAGAATGCGAACGCTGCCTCTTTCCGAACGAAACGCTTATTCACATGCTTTGCGAATGCCCCGATGTTAAAATCTTTTGGAAAGACATAACGATGTGGTGGAATGCTAAGCTCCTTGTAATACAGAAATCCTGTGCGGTTACAAACTTGAAACTACCACCTTCTACGCGTTAAACCATTATCTTCTTATTGCTAAATATCATGTTTTTCTTGCAAGAAACCGGTCTGAGACTCCGAATTTAAAGGTCTTTCTTGCCTTACTAGACAGCAAAATCAAATGTGAAAGACAAAAAGCCATTAAAAATTTTAATTACGAAAAATATAGAGCCAAGTGGACCACTCTCAGCAACTACGATACGTGAAGCACATTAAGTGTGAAAGTAAGGGAATCTTTTATTACCTCTTGTATGTGTGGGCGTGGTGCGTGTGTGTGTATGTGTGTTGTGTTAGCTTTGCACCGTATGCAGTGTAACGTAGAACGTGTATTTATTTCGTAATTAATTTAAAAGAATAACAGCAATGTAAGTACAATTTCTGTAAGTAGGTTTAGCAGTGTAATGTAATGTAGTGATAGTGGCGTAGCTCAAATAGTCATGTAACGTAGTATTGTCTGTATGTGTCGTTGCAATGAATTATTAAAAAAAAAGTGAGAGCCGTCTTGGTGTTTATTGATCAGTTCTATGAATTTCAAACCTGATGATTTCGTTCGGCGCTTCGATCTTTAGGAAGAGGAAGAGATTTTGCCGAGTCCATGGCTTAAGCAAGACGAATTTGGTAAAATCCGCTTCTCTATCGATTTATGCATCCGCTGTTGGATCTAATCTGAGAAACAGCAGTCAGTCAGCGCAGCCGACAGAGACAGAATTAGCCTGCGAACAGGCTCCCGGTTCGGTTGGGTTTAGGGCGACATAGCCGAGTGTAGTCTAGGGCGAGCGGGACGAGCCGAGAGCAGTCTGGTGAGGAGGGAGTGCGCGTCCCACTCGCTTCGCTCGCGGAGTCGAGACGCTCCAACTCCCACTCGCTTGCCGAATTCTTTTTTTCGACCTCGCTGGGAGCCTGTTCGCAGGCTAAGACAGAATGGGGCAGGAGAGTAGTGAGCGAACTTTTTCCGAGCAAATGCTCTCTGCCTTAATATGCTTAAGTTTCCTTCCTTGGTCAATTCTTTATTTGAAAAAGAAATCCAGGAGGTTAATTTTGGCAGAACTCAATTCCTTTCCAAGTCACTCTTCTTCGAGTCTCGACAACCTTCTTACTCACTGCAACAATAACATTAGCTCATGTTTGGAGGGACGCGACGCTACATTTATTTCCACATTGCACGTAGAGAATACAAACACTGTCAAGACGAATAATCAGTTGATCTACATCATGGACGCATTAGTTAAATAATTCTAAGAAAGTGAATGGACTTGAATGTTATTTCAAAGGTATATTATGCGAGATAGACAGGATAGAAGGTGCGAAAATATTGTAACCACGCGTCACGCGCTACAAATTATCTTATTACTCTATGACTTCTACATATCTTTGCCTTCGAGTCTGTCCTTCAGAGCTCGTTCGAATTCTTTAGTAGCTTCTGTCTCCTGGTATTTGGTTGTCTTTTTTAGTTGGCCAGAGGCTGGGCGGCTGGGTGCTCGGCAAAAGACTAGCAAATAAATCAGCTTGGTCGTCGTCGAGTGAAGTTCTACTGCATGTCTTCAGCGATATAATAAATTTCAGAGTCTTCTGAGTCAACATTCATTTCGTAATCCGACGAAGTAGAAGACATTGTTACTAAAAACAGAAATCTGTTGACTGTTGAGTCCCAGCGAAAAACTTGTGCAGCGAAATCGCTACTGCACTCGTAGAAAATAGAAGACCTGACTGGGACAACCGAAGCGTTCGTTCTCGATTGACTTCACAGCTTACACTCTCCCCAGATTCCCCATGCGCGGTCGCGAACCATGAACTCGCTTTTGACGGGCATAAAAATCGGGTTTAACCAATTCAGAAAATTTTTTTCGCCAAATTACTCCACAAAATAAGCCTTATTATTTTAGCGAAAACAAATTTTTGGTGTTAGATGCACTTTAAATGGCGGTCCGAGAAGGATGGCGCGTAGGTCAAAAGAGCAGTTATCGCTTACGTTTTTGGTAACTGAACAGTTATTGCACAAGAAGAAGTATTTCTTTCAATGTCTCTGAACTCCAGAGTAATAATTTTTCGTTTCAGTAGCAAAACTCAATGACAGATGTTTCTGCTGGTTTCCGGCCGCCATGTTGGTGCCCCTCGGAAGGGGCACCAACATGGTGTCTCCAT
>JAHPZR010028333.1:40000-62500 GCA_019787425.1 Platygyra sinensis
TCAAAATTTTTTCCCCAAAGTTCATTCCATCGAATATAGAATCAGACGGGAAAATTAAAATTTTGACGATATGGGCACTTTAAGGTCGAGGCTAACGGGCTAACCATGTACAAATGCGTTTTCATTGCTTTTATTCAGCGGTTATTGCAAATTCGAATCTGGACATTTCCTTTGTTATTTTAAGAAAAAGGGCATGGTAAGCAATCCTTCAATCTGATTGGCTCTTAGCGCGGTCCACGCTCACAGTAACGGCCGGAAACAGCGCGGGTGAAACCTAGCGGTAATGGTAAACCTTTCTCTATTGACGCTTCCATCAACGGTTAATCAACGCAAGTTTAATTCTATTCACTTTTAATTAGAAAGGAAAGTCACTGTAAGTTAATGCAATTGATTATTTTGAAGTTGTGATAGTTTTGTTTGGTTGTTTGTAGCTTGACGCTGCCTGAGAGGTGCATAATCGCCGCAGAATTTTAACCAACAAAGATCAATTGCAGTCGAGCTTACTTCCCTGATCGCTGCTGTATTTAAGAGCTAGAATGTCTGTGGAATGCACTTAACGTACTTCCTCGCTTTCTGTCACTCAATTTACGGTAGAAAAGTCTGATTTCAATTAATTCGTAAAGACGTATAGAAATTATTTAGTAGTACAATTTTAACTGGTGAACTAGACGCTGCTGACATTAAGGACGTTCGCGCCCAAAAACTTCCCACGCACAGATTTTTTTAAAACTTTGACTGCAGGTAGAAAATGATAATTTTATATTAAAAACGTAAAAAAATCGGGGGTCACCGAACTCGTTTTGAAGGTAACACGCATCTCAGACCATAGCATTTCTAGGATTTCCAGTCATTCGAGGCAATTCTGGCCGAATTCATTACTATCGGCATATATTTAAGTTGAAGAATCATATCTAAGTTATGTGTTTAAAACAGCATATATAGGCCTATTTGATAGATCTTTGCTACATATGTCATTAAATCAGCTAGAATTAGCCTTAAAAAAATACAACTTTTAAGTTACGCACACCTGTATCCACGTACCAATTCGACCCTATTTGAATAGTATATGAGAAATAATTAAAACTTCCCACGTACAGATTTTTTTTGTTTTTTAGTATTATGGAAAGAATCAGAAAAGGAAGTGATCTACCGAAAAAAAAGTGGGGGTCACCGAGCATCCAACAAAAATATTCGCACACAAAGGTCATCAGCCCTATATTTTGTTGAGTTTTCGACTCCGTGCGCGCGCTTAAAAATGACGTGGCACGCGCGTGACCAATGAATAGCGTGCGCACTAGAGATGCGCAGTAGCAATGGGCGCGAACGTCCTTAAGTAGTTCGAAAAAAATATGTTCTTTAATAAATCTTTTTTAAGCTTTGTCTAGTATCTTAGTTACTCGCTCGCTCCGCGTTAGATTTTTATAATGGTTTGTACACGGTACGTAAGCCAATTCAATGACAAAACCAACTTGTAATCCAATTTACTGCAAGAAAAAAAAAAAACAAAGCCGGCTGAGGGTCCTTGCGTATAGTGAAAAACTGACCTCGGACTTAAAATGCTGCCCGAGGCCGCAAATGTCGGTCACAGTTTTCACTATGCGGACCTCGCAGCCGGCAAATAACAGCTTTTTAATGTCCTCTAAGCCTCGCTGAAGTGAAGTGAATACTTTATTTACCCTCGGATTGTAGAGTAGCTCTATATGAGCTAATTTCTCAGAGCATTTCACAGTATAACAACCAAGGCCAGACCACAACACCGGGAACTTCATGCCCTACTGCCATGCTGAATTTTAATATATCAAAAGTGGTTTATTGATACATCCACTGACCAGTAACACTTGTCCATATCGTGGGCTTAGCTGTAGGGCTACGTGTTTTTTTGATTGGATCGCTGGGTAAAGTCACGTAAATTGGTTGAAATCAGAGCCAGGTTGTTCGAAATGTGGTTAACGCTAACCTAGTATTAAAAGCTACCAAAGTATAAACTCAAACTCAAAACAGAAGGCCAAACAATACCAACAGAAAACCTCACCATACAGGTATAAAGCTGGCAATAAAATTCCGCTTATCTAGCTTAATCGGAATTTGAATAACATGACCACGGAGGTCCGCTTTTACTTTTAGATAAATTTAGCGCATCCCTGTTTGGCGTATACGTTTCCTTTAAAAGTCTAATACTCGCGCTGCACTTATCTGAAGTGCACTCATTCTTCATTCAGTGCACGGACTGCATGTCATGCTTTTTACAAGATGATACCAATTGAATTTTTTTGGCAAACAGAAACCTTGTTTCACTTGAGGCAGGCATCAACACTGAGCCTCAAAGGTTACTTCATGGTTATGTGCTAACAAACTTTCTCTTAGTCTAGATAACTAATTACGTCTTTTTTCATCCCTTTTCATCATTAACAGTTTTTTTAGTAGATTTAGTTAGGCATCAGCTGCCTGCTTATCAGAGAATCGGAGATATTTTTGTGGCTTGAGCGGCTACCTGTAAAGCTTGAACACTTCATTCCGTTATAACCGCAAAAAAATTCCTACGTCCACAACAATCGGCTTGAAAACGCTGGTAAACCTAGAAAAAGGGTTTCTCCGTCTACAGCGCATGTTTCGTCTCCAAATGCGAGATCAGATCCGAAAAATAAAGAAAAACGTAGGTTTTACAGCTTTGCTTCTTTGTAAAATTGCTCTGATAACCAAGGATTCGATTGGAACAGATTTTTCCGGTTGACTGCACTAGAGTGGAAAAACATCATAACTCGCACTTTTGTTCGCTTGGAATTTTTGGATGACTTGGAGGTTTAAGTCACAAATATAGAAGCAATTAGAACACTGATAAGTCGACATGGTGACTTTTTATAGACCAGAACAGCAGGGAACTTAAGGCGGGGATCCACATGAAAGCCGTAATTTGGCTGGGTATTATGTTTTTAATGCAAATATCTCGTTTACGTTTCAAGCAATCAAGAATCTTTATGCTCATTTCAAATAATTATGTTTTGAGTTGTTTTGTAAATTTTTTGGTGATTTTTAGGTATATTTGGAGATAAATAGTTTTTCTCAAAGGATTAGTAAAATTTATGGAAATAGGAAATTTTGAAGATTTGGTGTTGTTTAAAATTAGAGTTTGAAGTTAAAAATTGGTAGATACACTCCAAACAGTTGCCAAACAACCTGGGGTGCCGTTGTGTGGTCGGGCAACTGTCTGGTGATGTTCCATAACCCATTTTTTCCCTTTCAACCTCTCTTAAAACTTACCAAAATTTCACTTAAATTCATGTTTACCCCCGCCTTAAAGTGCCACTGAAACGAAATTTTCTTATGTGAGATTTTTGCTTAGTAATAAAGTTTCAACCTTACTTGGAAACTCTGCAGACTTTTTTTTCGCATACGGTAGGCGAAACCTGCTTTTTCAGCCGTTCGAAGTTGGCTGGTTAAGCCCAAAATTGGCGGCCATCTTGGCACGGCCAAAACAGCCTAGTGACGTCACTGGTTGTATTAGTCTCGTGCCGCGCTGAAAATTTAGAGTGATTATAGGAGAAGAGAATACTGTTCGAAGCCCCCCAAAAAACATCTTAAGGACATCTCAGAGCTTTAAATCAGATACTAACAGTAGCCTTAGCCATGAAGAGGTGGAGAGGCGATTCTGGGGCTTTTCAGTCAATTTTATAATTGAATAGTTCCAAGGTAATTTATGAAAGCAAGCAAGCGAGTGCGAGTTCTGAAATCGCAAAATGCTCGGGACACTTAATCAAATGGCCAGCACTCAATTAAACAATGTCCACACTCATAAAGTAAAAAAGACCTGAAAACAAGAGAAAGTGGCTTTTGAAAATATTATCCGGAGTGCTGGTGCACGAATAGCAGCAACAACACTTCAAGTTTTCGAGTAAACCAGACGATTTGCGAGTCAGTTCACCGCGGACGAGATTGTGTTATGGTGTCCTTTATCCAGGTGTCGGTGTCGGCGGCGAAAAGTCATATATGCAAATTGGTTCGAATTCTGTTTTTAAAATAAACCTTCGAAAGGAGTGTAAGCTTGTTACGTTTTTACGAATTTTCTTTAAAGGGTACTATTAAATGAAGATCATAGACATAAGTACGCGCTAAAGAACTCAAAGTAATCCATCGGCCGTGATAAATATTACAATTGGGAGATACATGTAAAAGAGAAACGAAATTCCCGCTTTGTTTATATTACACTGACTGCCACGTATGCGGCGATAAAGCGAACCCTGCTGTTGATCACAATTTTCAAAGATATTCTCTGTCTACCATAACAACTCTCACGTATTAGTAACATAAAAAGATGCCCTCTGTATCCAAAGAAGTACTCCACTCAAAGCTTGTGGACCATTAATACCTTCGTAATTGTGCGGATGGCTGAGGCGGTAAAGTTGCCGAGGATCAGGGCGAGGATATATTTGAACTTTGTTAATAGACCTTTGATAAACGTGAGAATCCAAATTACAGAACCAGGCTGAAAACAGACGACGATATATCATGTATAGCCTTCAGAATGTGATATAATAGTCGCCATACTGGTCTTCTAATTCTCCAATCGAGTACTCAAGATGTTCGAAAAATATAGTAAGCTGTTCTAATCTGTAGCATTCATTTTGGCGAAGCTACACTCTTTTGCGCCCTCCAACGTTTATGATGTGAATTTGCTGTGAAGGTTGGACAGTAATTACAAGGTAGAAAACTAGTAGGTATCGACAATATGATGAATAATCTTGAATAAATCAAGTGAAAACAAGAGAGAATCTTTAGCGCTTCCATCGTGAATACAACCAGTGACGTCACAAGGTCCTTAAACTCGGTTCCAGAGCCCGGACACAGTTTTGCTCCAAAAAGACGGTTTGGGCAGCTAAAAGAAGCACTTTCCGTTAGGATTTGAAAGAAATAAAGTTCACCACCATTTTAAGCACGTTTGAAACTACAAAGTGGGCTAATAAAAGAGAGAGTACGAAAATTTCGTTTCAGTAGCACTTTAACACATTACAACGGCAGTGGGATTTACAATGGCTTTGCATGCGATAAAATCTCTGTACATTTCGTAGTAAACGTATGCTTATCTTTTTATTTGAATGAAATACTTTCTTGACGAATTTCTCCGTAGCTAGTGTTTATCGACAGAAAAGAGGCAATATGCTAAAGTAAAATATTGATCAATTTGTCGAATATGCGTCGCCGTCATCCTTGCGTGAGATGTCCAGCTCACCGTGATCGAGGCCAAAAGAACCAGCGATGAATAGAAAATTGCACGGAATTTATATCATTTACGAAAAGAGAGGACAACCTCCCGAGGTCTAATACCCAAATTTCCGAAAACTTTTTCTTGGAAATTTCCGTTCCATTTGATTTTCATCGCAGAATTTCCGGAACTTTTGATCGAATTGTTTGCTTTTCGGAAATTCAACAATTTCCGGAGTTCTGGAACCTGTTTCTAAAATTTCGGAATGTTTGGTGGAATGGAAAGCGCCCGACAACGGCAGCGAAAATGTCGCAGAACAAAAGCTTTAATGAGTAGTACAATGGCTCTGCTCGTGTTATAAATCTTTGTACATTTCCCAGCCAACCTATACAAAACAAACAACTACACCACGGACGGGGACATTGTTTTTATAAAACGCTTTCTTCACGAATTTAGCTGTACGTAGTATTTATTTATTAAAGGTTCTAAAGAGTTTCTTTTAGCGCCCGCGTCGCCGTCATCCTTGAATGAGATGTCCAACTCGCTGTGATGGCAGCCAAAAGAACAAGCCAGCGCTGAATAGAAAATTGGTAATTTGCATAAATTCTGAAAAAGAGAACAACCTCGTGAGGTATACCAAAATTTTCGAAACATTTTTCCTGGAAATTTTCGTTCCATTTGACTTTTAGCCCGGAATTTCCTGAATTTTTGGTTGAATGGTTCGCTTTTCGAAAATTTAACAATTTCCGGATTTTCTGGAACTTTTCCAAGGAAATTTCCGTACCATTTGTCCCCGTTTCGAAAATTTCGAAATCTTGGGTAGAATGGTAAGCGCCCGTCGTTTTTTCCTCTGTGTCGCTGCTTTGTACTCTTAACTGTATGCTTCATGATTTTGCTGACGAATAATCGCATTTGCGATATATGCATGACTGATTTTGCCCCCAAAATGCTTCCACTTTGTCATCAGGTGTGAAGCAAAGTTTTGTAAAGTGCGACTTAAGATTTTCAAGTTCACTTGTGTCAAATGCTTACTTGAAACTAACTTAGGTTCCAGTGCGAAGCCAAGTATCGTCCCGCACAAATAATGGCATTGATGAATAACTTGGGAAGAAAATTCAATGAGCACAACAGGATTTGTGCGTGCGTTATAAATCCATGTTTATTTCTTTTCACTCTTCAGCTAAACACAACTCGACTATGTTTCGTATTTCGACCCGGAATTGAAAATTTTACACCTACAGCTGTATTGCCGGAGTTAGTAATTGCGTCTTTAATAAATTTAAATAACGTGCGGTCTCTTCCATTGGACAGAAATTCATCACATATTCCAGCAGACGCTTTTTTAACTAACCATTGTAATTTGTCCGCAAATAACAAAGTTTCATTTTGCAGCACTAGATTCACAACTTGTTTGGCATATTTTTACTCGCTCTGTAGCACTAAAGCTCTTGAAAAAATTAAGTGGTGGAGTAAAACCAAATCTGAGTGAAATTTCGTACAGCTCACTTTGTTTTTTTTTTCTATTTAAGAGTCAGATGAAGAACAAACACAGAACAAGTACATGTACACGTGTTGCGATACTTGTCATCTAGGTGTCCGCCCGACTCAAAGATAGACTCTCCATTAACGAAAACATGTTATACATTTGACGGCAAAATACCAATGCATGTTTGTCAGGACGCCACTTCAGTACTTTGTAGAGGCCAAAAGGCAACTACTACTGAGGTAAAATTGTTCCTTGTGAGCTGGAAATAGTTTGCAAAGTGTTCCTCGGCTAATCTTGTTCGTCACACTGCGTCTAGTTGTCTACAGGAAAGCGTGCGCTTTCTGTTTGTCTTTGTTTCTCACAGAGGTTGACTATACTGTGTACTAGAATAGTATTCTAAAACATGAACAGTAAAGAATGACATGGAAAATGCACTACTTTACCTTCAAGCTTTGAACCGATCAAAGAGGCCTGGAAAGCCATGTGCAACGATGTGCAACTCTTTTATACTGCTTCTGCCGCTGACCAGTGCTATCGAGCTTGGTTCCTCACCATATAAAGGCATGAGCATAAGCACAAACGAATCCAGCACTGTTTCAACGAGCCTGTTCCCTAAGATTAAGGTGGCTCGATACAGTTTTTTCTGAGCCATTCCAAAGATTTCTGTGTCTGAAATCTCAGCCGTAAATTTTATGGTCAGATGGTGGTTGTTAGTTTGCTTCTTGTCTATATTCCATTGGGAATTATTAAAACTGGATCATTGGATAATGCAATTCGAGAGTTTTCATTGGCTAAGCCATCATGGTATATGAGCTATTATACCATGGTCTACAGAAATGGCGAGCGTATGCGTGATTTTCTGGCTTTTTTGTTTCTATTGTAGTCTAGTTTTCTATATTTTGGGGCCGTTTTTAATAAAACAATTATCCCACTAGAGCTTGTTGGATATGAGATGATCATAGCCAACTCGGCGCTACGAGCCTCGTTGGCTATCTATCATCTCATATCCAACGCGCGCTCATGGAATAATTGTTAATTATTAAAAACTGGATCGTTGGATAATGCAATTCGAGAGTTTTCATTGGCTAAGCCATCATGGTATATGAGCCATTATACCATGATCTACAAAAATGGCGAGCGTATGTGTGATTTTTTGGGCCTTATTGTTTTTATTGTAGTCTAGTTTTCTATATTTTGGGGGCGTTTTTAATAAAACAATTATTCCACTCGCGCTTGTTGGATATGGGATGATTATAGCCAACTCGGCGCTACGCGCCTCGTTGGCTATCTATCATCTCATATCCAACGCGCGCTCGTGGAATAATTGTTAAATATATTTCATCAATATCTTTTTCCAGACCAGTGGTTTGTTAGAGCTTAGGCTAGTAATTTCTGAATCTACCGCGCTCATGAAGATATTATCGGTTTTCATGAGTCATGTAATTAAAACTAAAAATTGTAACCATTCAATAAATAAATTCAAGAATCTGGGATACGATAATTGTTGCTATATAAACAACCTTGCCAAGAATCAGGTCTCTGCTGTGTTTCATTCACGCGTTATTCGTAGAAGTGTGTCGCCCAAATTTATAGAGCTTTGTATGCAGGCGCCATGTTTGTGCAATTGGGAGGGGCACAAACATAGCGGCCGTAAAGTAACAGAAACATCTACCATTGAGTTTTGCTATTGAATCGAAGAATAATTACTCTAGAGCTCTGACACATTGAAATAGATACTTAGTCTAGTGCAAGCACAGTTTAGTTAGCAACTTTTGACCTACGCGACAGCCATCTTCGACAGCCATTCTCATGTCACGCAACCCTAAAGTTGGAAATTCAAACGTGCTCTATTAAAAAAGAAGAACCCTGTTGAGCTAAAACATTATGAAACGTCAAGTTCCTATAGGGTCATTTATCTGAAAAAACTAAAACCCCAGAGGGAAAGGTTTGGAATATGACTACGTCACATAAACACCAAGAATTGGCAAAAGCCTCTACCATTTTTGTGCCCATAGCAAGCCTTAGACCATCTAAATCGAGTAAGATCCACGCGGAAAGAACGCACGTGGAGACGCGAGGGAGGGCTAAAACTCGCTCATGCTAAGAAAATGAAAGATCAAAAGACCAAACTCTCAGAATAATTAACCAATAAGGAGAGCCTGTTTGCAGGCTAGAGACCAAACACACGGTGGTGGCAAATTGCTAAACACGCGAAATATCAAACAAAGAGGGAGAAATTTTATAGGCGAGAATTTCGTACCCTTATATTGTCTAAATGGAGTGAGGTCAACGAGTAAAACACATGCCTCCGGAAATTAGGCAGGGCTAAAACTTGCTCCTGTTAAGAATCTTAAGGACGACAAAAGATAAAACGGGAATGTGACACATTGCTAAAGGAAAAAGTCAAGTAGACGAGAATTTCCACTCAACGCACGGTGTAGAAATGCCAAATGGAACAGGAAATTTCCGGAATTTCCAAATTTCCAGAAAAAGGACAACCTCGAGAGGTGGACCGAAATTTTCGAAACGGGAGGTGCAAAGGCGAGAATATGTCCAACCACCTGCCTCGTACCCAGGCGTGTTCTATCGGATTCGAGAGCGACTGGAAACGTTCCCGATCCCCATTGCGCGATATTCTTTGATGGCTCGTGCGGTCTCCTCACTTGAGACGCCGATCAGTGCAGCTTTTGTAAGGGCTACCATTCCAAGGTGGGTTAACAAACAACTTCTGAATCTTGTATTTCACAGTGTGGGTCATTTTTTGTCACAAGTTTATCAGATAGCATTCCTGCAGTGGATAATCATTAGTGAGAGTGTTGTTGAAAAGCTGTTTACATGATTTACTTTATGCCATGTGCACTTATAAGTTTTACTCTCAAGGCAATGATGAGGGAATTAACCATGAGTATGGCACTTCTGTGAGTTTGTTTTGTTACTGCAACCTTAGTTTCTATTCAGATAATGATAAAATCGACCTCTAAATATTTCTCAGAAATGTCAAGCACACAACAGGCCACAACTTTGAACAAGTGATCGCTAAGATACCAACCCTAAGAAAGGTGACAGAAATTTCAAGAGGAAGTGGGGGTGGGGTTCATAAACAAAATTTATAAGGAAAGTAAAGTACCCCTCAGATGCACGTTAACTGCGCAGACGAGTTTTATACGCACATACATGTATGCTTATATGCACAAATGCGTATGGTTATATGCACATACGCGTATGGTTATATGCACATACGCGTATAGATATTTAGCAATTATTGAATGAGGCTGAGTAGGATATGAAGAATTCTGCAGATCAAGGAGGGTGTTATCCACAGAGGCCGAAGGCCGAGGTGGATAATTCCCTCGGAGATCTGCAGAATTCTTCATATCCTACGAAAACCGAATTCAATAATTGCTTTATTATTCATTCAAAATATTTTCCCGTTCTTAAAGGAGTTTCGCCATTTCGCTCTTTGTTTTTCTGCTCAGCAAAAAAACACAATCTCGTCCCCAGCTTTTCTCGGTCAACGGTTCAATAATCTGCAGCGGGGCTGCACTTTTGACGTCATTGGTTCAATAATTTTCAGCGGGCTGCACTTTTGACGTCATTGATTCAATATGACGAAGATTTTTTCCAAATTTGGTAAACAGCAGCTGGTTATGGTGAATTATGCGTGCGGTTTTAACCAATCAGAAATGGGGAAATATTTTGAATGAATAATAATTAACAATTATCCTGCGAAATCGCGCGGAATATCGTCTGATACTTAGCCGACGAGGCCGTAGGCCGAGTCGGCTAAAATCAGACGATATTCCGCGAGATTGAGCAGGATAATTGTTTTATTATTCAACAAATTGATAACAAAATTGATTTCCAAGCTCGTAACATTTTTAAACCTTTCTGTCGACATTTTTTCACTTCAATTTTTCTTCCCACGTACGAAGCTACGTATATCGCCAGATATCTGTTACCTACGGATGACAGATATTGAGAGCATCATGACCATATTTGGATAGTGTTACAATTTGTTGAATAATAAACGCACATACGCGTATACAGTCTGTAGTTATACTCACATACACGTATATCTATATGCATATATACGCATAATTTATACATGGGCGTCTGTTGTCTTTGTTATTCAAGACTAAAATTCATTGTTATGGAAGAGAAAAAAATCTAAAAAAGCAATGAGCCGATCGGAAAATTAACATATTGCACAAAGCTAATGGAGATCATGTGACAAACACTTGTGTCGCATCACTTAACTTAACTTAAGATGATTCCTCAGTATTGCATTGCGCATCTCTACTGCGCACAATTTTTGTGTCATTAGCGCGCACAAATTATTGCGTGCATGTACACAATGAAAGAAATTTCCCTCAAGGTAAGCTCGATAGCGAAATACATGTTCGTTTTCTTTTAAACGAGCATGGTGACCTATATTTTTTATTGCATAATAATAGTCTGCATATTAATAGCGAACTTAAAACAATATTTTTGTATTGTCCTCTTTAAGTTAAAAGAAAACTAAAAAATCCTATCAGAAGGAAAAAAAAGATATAGACGAAAGAGTGTACAAAACAAATTTGTTTCCACAAATTTTATATGATATTGTTCTATACGCTCGACACTTTTTACCTGTTAAGTTTTTTCCTGAGTATTACTTTTATAAACTATGTTTCGAGCTACCGCAAAATGTAACGTGGACCGATGAATAACTTGCGTGATTAGCACGAGTACAGGCACAAATGAGGTAAGATTAGCCCAGCATATCTCTTAAATGAGAATGGTGACCTATCATTTTTATTGTATTTTTCGAAACAGTGTTTGGTAGAGAACATTCACGGAAAGTTTAAAAAAAATTCATTGGTAACTTTTATTTCTGAGGAATCGCCTTAACTTTATTGAACACTCCCGAATAGGGTTTTTCAGTGAACAGTGCAATGAATACAATAAGAATAATAAAATATATATATATATATGTACAGTAACATGTATAAAACTATAGACCCTTTGCATAAATGGCGCCTGAATTTGAATAACAATACTCATACACCCTTAGCTTCACATTAATCTGAATAATCCTTTGTCTTGAAACATGAATGTGAGGCTAAGGATGTACCAAGTATTGTAATTCAAATTTAGGCGCCATTTATGCAAAGGGTGTATGTGTTAAAACTATTTTTGTTTTAAAAACTCATCCAACATCCTTGACTTTAAAGTTTTCTTGAAATTTGTGAGGTCTTTACACAGTTTTAGTTCTTTATCTAACGAATTCCATAAGTTTATTATCCTATAGTGGAATGATCTCTGGCCAGCAGGGGTTTTAAATAAAGGAATGTTAAGTCGCTTCAAGTATTTATTGAATAATGAGAAAAAGCAGTTCATCTGCTTTATCTTTTTCTGTTGATGAATCAGTCGAACGAAAAGAAAAATGTTACTCAAACTCAGTGTTTAAACGCGTGAATCATCTGGGGATTTACTAAGCGCATATAATCGTAATATGCGTCCGGAAAGTTTTATCGAGATGAAAACAATGATTTCAGGAAAGTTGCTCTGTAGTTGTAGGTAATGGACTACTTGACAGGTAAACAAACCTCCCTTGATCACTTTCCATTAAGGCTTAATTGCTGAATGTTTGAGAATAGATGGAAAGCATACATTTTGTATTGTAAGAGATGTTTTCGTTATTCAGCGCAGTCGGCAGTCGCTTCCATGTTTACACATTGGAATGTGAACACAAGGTCTTCTTCACACGTGATAATATGTTTGTATGCATAAAATCTCTTGCGAAGACCTGAGATGGTTTGTTTTAATATCCACAGCCAAGTTTTTCTAATTTGCAAGGTCAAACAAAAACAACGGAAAAACTGCTGACTATACGAGAAAAAAACGAAAACGATTTCACTGTCTAGGTTGACGCTCCCTTTTACGAGCAGCGGTATGAAATAATGTCAAAATCTTTCAAAACACATCCTGAACCCACACAACTCAAAGAATAATATAACAACTCAAATATTTTATTTAGTAGTATTAATCTTATAACCTGAAATAATTTATGAATAATTTTTATTTGTAACAATGTGCTATCCGTTAATAAAATTAAGCACAAGTACTAGTATGTCTAATTATCTTGTCAACAAATTCATAGCAATTAAAAGTACAACTGTTATAGCTGTAAGATAAAAGAAATCTGAGACTACTTGGGTCGTGAGCAGGGGTCGTGAGAATTGCCACCAAAAACGTGACCTGGGCACCAAGTCGCAACAGCAGCACATAAGTATTTGACATCAAGGTTTCATCAAGGTTTCTGTAATGTGCCGTTTACAATAAGTCAATCTTTTCGTTTTGTTTTTGCAAGGGAAAATGTCAGTTGAGGTTCATGATCGAAGCATGGTTTTGCATGTTTACATGTATGAATAAAAAGTTAGTTAAGGTTTCATGTTCAAAGCGAGCGAGTGTTCACAGTTCAGAAGAAAAAAAAGTTATGCGAAAGTGAAGTGAATGGTCAAGGCATGGTTTCGCATGTTCACAACCTTTGAATGAAAAGTTAGTCAAGGCTTCATGTGTAAAGCATGTATTCACAAGTCTGAGTATAAAATTATTCCACTTATTACTAAGTGTGGTTTTGCATGTTCCCAAGTTTAAATAAAAAGTTTCAAGGTTTCATCTGCAAAGCAAATGTTTACACGGTTAAATAAAAAGTCAGTCGAATGACCAACTATTGGTTTCGCATGTTCACAATCTTTGAATGAACAGTTAGTTGGTTTTGTGCAAGACGGCAAGTCAGACAGGAGCAATGAGAGGGAGCTGTATTTGCAGGCTACAAAGTTGGCAAAGAAATTGTTGACTTAGGCGACGTTGCTGTGTTGAGATTTAGTTATCATGAGCATTGATGTTTAAAACAAATAACTAAACTAGAGGCGAATCATATTCATCAAAATTTGCATACAAGTCAGTCCCGAGTTGGGAGAACAACACTTAGTCGTGACAGGTAACGCAACGCGATTAAAATGGCCTGGTAGAACTTCTTTTACATGTGTGTATAATGAACGGAAAGGTTTCTAAGAAAGCAAGCACCGGTATTAAATTTATTTTGAACACATTCCAAAGTCGTTGCGATGGATGTAGTGTGGTAAGTGATGAAAATGTCTCCTCTGCTCATGAAAGTTCCGTTCAAAAAGGATAACCCGTTTATATTGATAAGCAGATACTTTCTATCTAACTCCTATACATTTGCAACAGCGTATCCGGTGAAGTCTTCATGTTGCTCGTAGTCGTTTAGCTTTTAGTGCTTTAAAGCTTTTCTTTAGAACAATAACCTGCTGACAGTAGGACAAGAAGCTAGCTCACATACCAGTGAACAGACGCGTATATGGGTATATACGTATTTTTGTACACACATATGCGTATAACTATACGCAAATACGCGCATACTGATACGTGTATACTTATATGCACATACACGTATATTTAAACTTGTGTTATGCGCATTTTTTGGTTAACGTATATCTGAGCGGTGCTGTATGAAGCTTAGGTGGAATTTGCAAATTTGGGGGAGGGGTTCAAACTTAGAAACCTTCCATGATAGGGGTATGGATATCTTCTGGAACAACACATTATTTGACTGTTTTTTACATGTAGGTAGCGTAAAGTGTATGACAGAGGTTTTTTAATTGCTCGATGAAATCTCTACAGTGTACTGATAAGAATAGCAAAACAAAACTTTTGATAGTGATTTGCTGTCCCTATGTTTTTATATACCAAAAACGTGAAATTTCACTTCTAGTGGGGTACAAAACCGCAAAACCAAAAACAGGAGACTTGGAGTCATTGTGACCTCATTTCAGGACTTAAAGTTTCTGTGAAAACAGAATTCTCCAACATTTCATTATTTTGTTATAAACAACGTACTTTTGTACCATTTCTTGGTGAATTTATTAGCTCACAATAAGAAAATGACTAGTTAACTGTGTTGTAATTTAAGTTGAACAATCTAACAAGCCGGATGTAAACATTGTGGTTGAAAATTAACAGGCACTTAAGTTTTGTTATTAAAAATAAGTTTAGATTCTTTGCAGTTTAAGCAGAAGTGTGGGTAATAAGTCCGTGAGTTTTTTATTGAACAGGAGTTGAAATGACATTTGTGACCACACACAGGAAAACGTATACTAACGATTTTTTGTTAAACGGTTGAAAGCGGTAGATGCCGTTAGACGCTTTGGGCATTCCGTTAGAATACTTTAGACAAACCTTAGAATGCTTTCAAGATTGTTAGCTGTCCGTTAACTAACCGTTAGTTTTTAGCTGTTTAATGGAAAATCTCTAATATTTTATGTTAATTTAATTTCTGTCAAGTGTAAGGTCAATAAAGTTGTTGTTGTTGTTGTTGTTGTATGTTTTCCCGTGTGTGGTCACATTTTTCCTGTGTAGGTAAACATTACGTTGTGATGTACATCGTACGTATTTGCCCCTGCAGGGTTTTGGCCTCTGGGCCGAGGAGGCATTATAGTCTCCCCCACGTATATGTATAAAGAATGTGTGAAATATTGGTGTAGTATGGGAATCAATCCCGATTTGAAGAAACTAGGCGTGCACGGTGGTCCCGGTTAAGTTTTCAGTCAGCTCGCAAGGCAATGCTACATGGGTAATTCTTGCAACCATGAACATGAGGAGGAGATCGAGGAAAACACTATTTGCTGCACGAGGAGGAGAGGAAGATATTTGCGAAAATATATTTTAGGGCGAGTATCTGTCATTACAGTGATTTCTTCATATCTTGAATGCAAAGGTTCTTCAGCAGTACCAGAATGAACTGTTTGGTACAGAAGTTGATTTGCGGACACAGATCAGCAATGGGGTCGACAGATTCGACCCAAAACACCACATGTATCAAGATCACGTTTATTTGGATTGCTTATTTTTACTGAGTAATCCTACATGGTGTAGAGCCCATGTGATGGCTGGGTTGGCTGGTAGGGATCCAAATGTAAATGTTTTGCAGTGTTTTCGTTGAGGACAAAAAGCTTGACTCTAATTTGCATATATGGAAACAGTAACGTGATACTTCTGTTTGAATCCGGAAAAAAATCTTGACTTCTGTTCTGCTTTCGAGATACGTTTGCTCGTATATCAAGTCAAATGGTTTGTTTCAGTATCAAACTAGAAAAACAGAGTGGTTTGATATTTTTTTCCAGAATGCACTTCGTGAGAGTATTTTGTAAAGAATATTGTGATACAAGAGTTAACTAGTATGTGTTGGTTTAGTTAACTTAGTTGATTCTTTGGATAATATTTATGATAAGATGCGTAAGTTGCTTGAACAGTATGAGTGATATAGGTTACAAAAAAATTTAAAGTTTCAGTTCATACAGTAAATAATTAAGTTTCCTTATACGCAGTGGAATTTTTAAAAGAATTTTATACCCTTGACGGATAAAATAGACGCGGGGGCAGATTTATTGAGAACTATTACTAGTTTAATGTAACAGAAAGCTCAAAGATCTTAAATAAGAGTTAACTAGTTTTGCTGTTAAGTGGAAGTGCAGGCTGTTACAGATTACAGCGGTTATCAGTCACACGCACCCTCCAACGATTTTTTTTCCATTTCGAAAACTACGTTTTGGTGGACGTCAATCAAATGTATCCATGACAATAACGGCGTCAAATTCTCAGAGTATCCGAGTTGCTCTTTCATATCTTTACTTGACTCGTCGATAAACAGAAACTGAGAAGTAAGACTTATAAAATCGTTTGAAGCGCCTTTTCGTTCGTCTCGCTCACGGGCAATGCTTTGAAGCTACAAATTTACAAACATTGTACAACCACAACAACATGAGAATGAACTAAATATAAATATAAACTTTATTACAGAATGAACTACAAAAGTCTAACTGCTAATCTCTTGTGGCTTTCGTTACCTTTTTATTACTGACATTCCCACGTGCCGTGTGGTTCTCTTGACAGTTTGCTTTGCATATAACTTGCCTGTCTGGTACTAGTATTCCAACCACGCTTGAAACTCGTCAAGATTGATCTCTGCATGCCTTGATTATCAGTATTTTAGCAAGGCGAATGACAAAAATTTCTGCGGTGAAAATAATCTGCATCCATAACAAGCTGATAAATAGTCAATCTCCACATAAAGCGACTCATTTCTGAGGCCAACTTTTTCAGCTACCTTGTATCTTTCCTTTCTTCAGCTTTCTTCGACTTTCTCTTTGGCGGATCGCTCACGGCTCTAAATATTTTGTTTCGTACGCCGCCTTCTTCACAAATGTTTCGCTCGCAAAAAGTGTTTATGCTATGCAATTCAAAGACAAACCATGTTTCCTCTACATAAGAGCCCTCCATCTCAGCGAAATTGCAAATTACTTTGTCAGAATAACTGAGCGATTATTCCTGATCCAACGACGATCGAACATGGCCGTGAAACTGACACGACGAAATGAACACGAATATTGTCATGGATACATTTGATTGACGTCCACCAGTTTTTGAAATGGCAAAAAATCGTTGAAGGGCGCGTGTGACTGATAACCGCTGTAAGAAAGCATATTTTTTTTATAGGTGCTTGAGCTTTTCCACTAATTTTGCAATGCTTGCTGGCTTTTGAATTTACTTTCTGTTGTGAACATTGAGAGTCAGCTCACATGTTTCAAATACAAGCAGTGGCTTTTTGTTATGTGTAACTGACATGTATGAATAACAAAGGTTTCTTCCTCCCATTAAAATACATGCATATGCGTGAAATTACACACAAATGCATGTAACTACCAGATGCGTAAATTTTACAGGTGTAATTACATGCACCTTTCATGCACTGTCCACAAATACTACACAGACTACAAACATTTTGTTGAATATTGTGTGTTGGTGCTGCAACCCTTTGACTGGTACTGAACAGATGTTAGGGGATAATGATTTTAAAATTAATGTATAAACTTTTTATTGTTGTGTTTTTCTGTAGAGACCAGTGAGATATATTTTGACAGTGATATGTCAGACCAAGAGTTTGATTGCCTGGATGATGACAATGACTCTGACCTTGCTAGTGACCTTGACGAAGACTTTTTGTTAAAAGAGGAAACAGAAAGGAAGAATAACCCAGAAGTGATCAGAGAAAGGTCTGAAACTTACCAAGATGGTAAAGATGCTAACATGAATGATGGTGGTTTCTCTGTTTATGTTGATTACACCAATGTACCTGTAGCACATGATTGTGCAGAGGAAGAAGATGATGTTATCTCACTGCATCCAGATGACACATTGTTGGATGAGGAAGATGAGCTCAATACAAACAGCAATAGACTTGTGCACCCAAGGTTAGTTTCTACATCATACATTTTTTGCACATAGGTTTTGTCAATTTTTTTGCAATATGATGTGTTTTTGATCAGAAAGCCCCTCAAATGGTTATTTTAAGTATTCTCTAGTGGTACAGTCTGCAGAAAGACGTCTGCTTTTTACAGGTGGGTATAATGACTTGCACTGAAGTTCTTCATATCAAAAACGTTCTGCTGCTTGTTGGTCAAATCAGCTGAGTAAAATCATTTTCACAGCTGGGCAATTTGCCTGGTGTCTGTCCCTTATGAAATCCTTGGTGGTAAATGAACTCCACTCTTGAACCAAACAGATCTTAAATTGTAGGATATACTGTCTTGTTTCAAGTTTCTGTTGAAAATCCAGCAATGAGGTATCGGTGTCACGCAAAGCAGGGTTTGCCTATCACCTATATTTGCTTTAAAATCTCCTGGGTGCCGGTCGCCATTTTGTTTCACACAAAAGATGCTCTGCTTTCTAACAATAGCGGCAACCATATGACGTCAAAAAATCCAAAATGGCATTGCACGGGAAATTTAAAAGCGAAAATAGGCGATAACCTTAACTCAATTTTTGAAACTCTTAAATGTTATTTTCACCTTTTCCAGTAAAATTAGAGATTTAGTAATGACAACAAAGCCAACTTGTTGTAAGAGTGGAGGTTCCCTTTAAAGGAAAAATGAGTGCCTTTGTTTTCTTGAGAAGGATTTATCAGGCTGTCTGCTTTCAGTGTTTTTCCTGTGAGATGCCAGAACTTGAGACCACTTAATCTCGTCCTGGGTCACTAAGAGATCAAGGAAACTGGCTGACTGTTGCACTAGAGTTAATTTTAGCCCTGTAAGATGTGATTCCAGGGCTCGAGACTAACTTTTCAGCTTGCTAGCCCAGTGGCTAGTGCCAGGTTTGATTCACTAGCCTAAACAAATTTTTCACTAGCCAGACATTCATTTATCCATTATCGTATCAAGTCAAGTAAATGCTAGCCTGTGTAATTTGCAGTATGGACCCTTGATTCGCCGTCAAAACCTCGCGGAACTGGTGCCGCCGAAAAACATTCTTTTCTTTCAAATTACTGATTCATGACTTTCACAAACAAAATAATTTGTTTGGGCACCTTGGGTGTGTTCCATTCAACCAGAAATTCTGGTTTGAATTTGCACCAGGCCGGACCGATCTAGTTCTGTTCCCGCTTGAGCACATTTCCCACCAAGAATAACTCGACAAAATGCTGAAGGATCGTGATAAAGTGGCTGTCTTAAGTGACGTAAGCTGCTTCATGTAGAGAAGTTTAACATGCATTTAGAATTCAACTCTTCCTTGATATTTATGAGAGAAACTTACGAACTTTTCTCGCGGGAGATTATGCAAACTGGGCAAAGTGACCTACAGGAAATTCGGAACGACCAGTCCACAATTTTCCAGGAAATCAGGTCCATACGTTTTCGTAGAGAATAGGCAATCAAGAACAGGCTCGAACTATGGCAGATCATTTTGCATCCAGTGTAGTGTTGACTCGAAAGACTTGCCACCATCTTGTAGCTTTTCACGACTAAAGGAACTGGGGCTGATTCATACCGGGGTAGAAATGCCAAATGGAACAGGAAATTTCAGGAATTTCCAAATTTCCAAAAAAAGGGACAACCTCGAGAGGTGGACTGAAATTTTCGAAACGAATTTTCGGAAACTTTCTGTTCCATTCGATTTTGAACCGGAATTTCGGGAAATTTTGGTCGAACGGAACGCGTCCCTTAGCTCCAAACGTTGCAAATTTATAGGCAATAATGTTAAAATGGTGAGCAAGTTGCGCAGTCAGACTTCCAAAACAATGCAACTCGTACCAGTTCACCTGGACCTGCCTCTGTTTCGGAGGTCCCACTGCGCAACTTGCTCACGAGCATATGTGATTTTGTACCATGTGACCGGATCATGCAAAGAGCCTGTTATTATAGGCGTCGCATTACAACAAAAACTGAGGTTTTCGCTTCTGTGAGAAATTCTCACAGAACGTTGCAACTCGCCCTCGCAAAACATTTCTTTCTTTCAAGATGCCGATTCACGATCTTTCATGAACACAATAATTCGTTCCATCTTAACTTTATTTACAAGTTGCAAACATAGGAATCAACATTATTTACCAGTAGGCATCATTCAAATTTTCGAACAACTGCGACTTTTTTCAAAGAATATGAAACCTTCAGATGCTACGTGCGTCCCTAGAGTTCAGCATGATTTTCACTCATGGCTTATCATTAGAGGCAAGCATTTCAATTTTAGTAATTTAAAGTTCTTGTTTAAGTTTGGGCCAATAAATTACATATGATATTATTTTATTACAGCCGATGTTTTACAATAAAAATTCTGCACGCTTTGACTCAATTTCGTTTCGTGAAAAATTTGAAATTAACTCTTATTTGGTTTTCTTTTGAACCTCCAGAGCTTATAAATTTCCACTAGCCAAATTGGCTAGTGAAGCACAAAATCCACTAGCCAAAATGGACTTTTTACTAGTCTGTGGCTAGTTGGCTACCGTTAGTCTCGAGCCCTGGATTCAAATAGCGTAAGTTAACTATGGAAGTGTAGTTGAATGTTTACAATTTTCCACAGTGAGGCTGTGGTTGGAAAAGCAAAATAAATGTTGGAATCTTTTGTTTCAGGATTTTGGGAAGAAGATCAGGAAGTGAGTCGAGAGATTTGAGGAAGATGATTACTGACAGACAGAAACAGCCTGAAGAAAGCTCCAGCACCAGTGCAACTGCAGTGAGAAGGCCAAGCGAGGAGCTGCAACCTGACAATGGGGAAATGAAGAGTTGAGAAACGGAAAAAGATGTTGTTGAAGAGGATAATTCTCATAGCAGAGAACAATCAGAAAACATGTCACCTAAATTACATCACAGGGAAAGGGAATCATCCTGGAGAGGATCCAGAAGACAGGAAAATGAATGGCGCAGAGACAGGGCTCCATGTGGTAGAAGTGCACAAAGGAGTGGTGGTACTGCTGTTTCAAGAAGAGGTAGACAAAGATTGAGGCCAGGCCCAAGAAGAGAAAGTGGATCTAATGTTCCAGTGCCACAACTGTTAGGGTTCCCACCAGCTTTACCATCAATATTTACTCCTGTCAATGGACTTATTCCTCTACCTGTAAATGTTCCTGGATTGTCACAGGTGCAAGCTGCTCTACAGGAAAAAATTAAGTCAACTCGGACAGAAATGCAGATGACTGTAGTACAGATGCTCACAAATCCTCCTCCAGTTCCTGGTGAACATGTGCCTGAGTATGACCAACACAGACAGCAACCTCCCAAACGACATGGCCTGCCAAAGTGGTTGCAAAGAACAAGAAAAGTCACACTTGCTGAAAATAATGATCAAGAGGTTATAAATGAAGCGAAAGTAAGTCAAACCCAGCAGGAAAGCACTGATGTCAAGACAGGAGGAGAAGTATCGCAGTACGAAACCACTGGCAAACATGGAGGCAAGATTGTGATTACAACAAGCCCTGAGGGACTGCCGCAGCCAAGAAAGAAATTTCATCCCAAAGGATACTGTTTTCAACAGCTCGACACAGGGTGTTGTACTGTCAAGTCTTGCAAATATATGCATTTACCTTATGCAAAGCTTGTTGAGGTAAGAGTTTTAGGGCAACAATCCTTAACTGGATCCCTAGAAGAGTTATTTAACCTATTGACTCCTGGAACTTTTTGCCAAAAATTTGTCTTTTGGTCAGGACATTTTGGTGGTTTTGAGGCTGAATCTCGGCCAAATTAGCTTTAATCTGGTCGAAAATGCATTCGCAACACGACAGCTAGCTATTCTTGCCACTAGAAAATTTTTGCGTTTTACGACATTTTGGCTCATGCATGCACAGAAACCAAAATTTTGAGTTTTTGGGCGAGAGGGTGACCTACGTCTTAAGGCTTTTCAATTTTTGAATTTTTTTTCCCCTTCCCTTTTTCTCCTTTTCTTTTCTTTTGCTGCTGTGATTGACCTTTCACCGGGCTTGCTTGCAGTTAAAAAATTTCTAAGAAAGAGTCATTGAGGCGCCCAATTTTAACCATGAAGCAGCTAGGTGTAGTGGCAGGAAATTTTGCTCTGAGTTTTTCACTCAATACATCTTTTTTAGCATTTTTGTGCATATCTCAGGCTCCATTAGGCCGATCAATCTGATCTAGGCATCATTGGAAAGATCTTTTCCTCCTGTAGAAGTTGAGTATAGATGATGCTAATTTTGGTCAAAAGTGATGACGTCAGAAGTGGAAGAAAGGCCAAGGCTCGTCTCGGGCGGTTGCGGGCGGCACAGGAGTCAATAGGTTAAAGTGTCTATGAAGTAAAAAATGCTACTTACTTGAAAGGCTTTTCAAAGGAAGGAGGAATGGTGTTTTCCTCTTTGGGTCTGAGGACGAAAACAAAACAAACTCTCTTATAATGTTGATTAAAGGGTAAAGGCATTGTGATCTCTTGCATGTTTACTCATCATTTTACCGAAAACCTCACAAATGAAAATCCT
>JAHPZR010028333.1:67500-77940 GCA_019787425.1 Platygyra sinensis
ATGCAAAACATACCGTTACGTTGTGATAAGGACAAGAATGATTTAATGAACACCGAAATCTCGTGCGACCGACCGCCTTGTGAATTCCTCATATCGAAGAAAATCATATTGAGTGAAGAAACTTGTAGTACATGTAAAGATAACAATCATGTTGTGACGCCATTTGCATAAAGATTCAATCACTGACGAGTGAAAAAAAATGTCACGCTTTTGTTATGATCTGCTTATTAGTAAGAAACTTGCTTGTTTTAAAAATTTGCGTTATATTGGAAAGTTACTTTCCAGTAAATACATTTTTTAACCTTCGACATACGGAATGGATGTCGAATTTGCTGGCTTCCAAAGCCGAAATCTCATTTCGTTTTCGTGGCCACGCGGTGAATAATTAGCAGTTTTTTATGCTGTCTGCTCAGTCTTTTGTTTCGTTCTCTTTTGTAGCTAGCCGAGGTTATTTCTCGTCTAAATTACCTTCGAAAAGTTCGAAAAAGATTTTTCCATTCCCTTTTGAGCTCTCAGCTTAAAAACCTGGATCTTTAAGGCAAAAACGCCGCTTCTTGTTATGTTCATGTATCTCGGTTGCTGTGGGCGACCGCAATTCCCGTGAGATCTACTCAAGCGATTGAACGAGATAACAAAAAAATCTAATTTCTTCTGGTTTTGTTCGATTTCGCTGAATAATAATTTTAACATGATGAAGCTGGTTTGTTACGGAATAGATCTGTCGTTTGCCGATGTGTGGTAGCTATCAACGTGAGAGGAGTCCACTCTCGTTTGAGCACAGGACGTGGGACAAGAGCTGAACAAAAAAATAACAATGGCGCTAAAGCGTTCCGATCAAAGCATTCGTATGTCAATGAGGTAAACATAAGCTTAAGCCTACATAAATTTGAAATGAATCGAAACTCATGGGGGAACACTAGCTTAGTGTTTTCAGCGGTTAATATCAGGAGAAAAATTAACTTTAACTCACTTACTTCTTACGGTAAGTGCTGGAAAAATTTTAATTCGACCGTGCCTTACGCTGTCGCGTGTATATTTAAGCTTCTTGTTACACTTAATTCCCGAATTCCTTGCTACGTACGATGTTGATACAAAGAAGTTCTTGCGTTTCGAAAATTCTACCGCAAAGAAGTTCTTGCGGTTTTAACTCCTAACCGCAAAGAAGTTCTGGCGGCTTACAGGATCCAAGCGCAAGCGACCCGCAAGAAGCCGCAAGAAGTAGCCGGCTTGCGGAAGCAAAAAGAAGTTCTTGCGCGTGCATTATTTTTGGGCTGTACTGTAGATCTCAAAACATGTCAAAAGTAATTACCTGTTGATTGATAAAGTGAGGGCTCCTCTTGCTTAGACGATAGAGCTCCCATTTACAAATCGTCCCACAAAGAGGTCTCAAAATTAATGTTGTTTCTGGCGGGAAATACCAACAAAGCTCTCTGTTCCGCCACTACACTTGCTGTTTTGGACACACTGGATGCAATAACTTCACGATGCCAAAGGCCAAAACTAAGGGATCTAAAAAGCGGGATGGAGGAAGCAGTGGAAATTTGAACTGCAAATCCGCAAAAGGAACCATGCTTTCAGAAAGAGAATATCAGGGTGAGAGCGACTTTCATCATTAGTACCGGTAGTTGTACTGTATACATGTAAATTAGTTAGCTTTTCAGAATGTCAGTGAAGTGCATGTGTAACCTCGGCTGGACAATCGGCCGTGTATCTCTACAAAGCGCCAAAAAGAATACAATGTATTGTAACAGTTTTTCACCATGTAAAGGCGGCAAGGCTTGGTGTTTTCTGAATCTTCCACAAATGAGGACAAATGAATAACCGGGTGAATAACTACGGTGAATCTTCTATAACAACATGGCTCGGTAAAATGCTGGGATATATTTTGTGAAAACTGGGAACTGTGCTCAAACGGAGCGGCTGCGACTCAAAACTGTTTAGAAAACAACACAGCGGATTTGGAAATATAGGACAAACGTAAATGGAACGGTTAGCAGTCGAATAGCTTTTCCGTGAGTATTTTCAAACAATCGGAAGGTTTTGAAATATAATATTAAGACACCACTGTGGAATCTTTACTTAATTTTTAATGGCACTTTAATTGATCATGACAACTTGTTGACAACTTCCAATTAGAGATAATTTATCCATAAAATCAATTTTTCTTTATAACTTTGTCTCGGAGAAAGCTTTTTTCGCAGAACTTTTTGTAATTTAAAGAACTAAAAGGTTGTCTCAAAATTAGAGACGTTTGTAAGGATTTTAAACCATATTTCTAGTTTCCTAGCTTGATCTCTGTTCACCCTAAAAGCATCATACTTGGTCAAATGACCAATATCAACATGATCTTTCATGTGGTGGTGTCAATTTATTGATTTGTTAAGATGTGAAACTTGCCCCAGTTCCCTGCTGAATTTTGGAATGGCCAGTTGCCCTCCCACTGAAAATGTCGTCGAGAGCACTTAAATTACCCAAATATGTTCATAATGAACAAGCTGATTTTTTATAAGTGAATATATGAAAGATCATATATTTGAACTGCAGAGAATGATAGGAAGATATGAAGACTTGACATGACCTTTCATATATTCACTTGTATTCTTCACCATCTACAGGTATATTACAAACTCACGATGTAAGCAGCTCCCAGTTGGCTTAGTTGGTAGAGCATTGCACCGATATTGCAGAGCTCTCATGTGAGAATCCCATTTAGGCCTGCACTAATTTTTTTTCAGGGTTTAATTTCAAAGCTGCTTAAGTTATGTGTATAACTGGGATGATCAGTGATATCTTGTTTAACAGAGATGTTCCCTTAGTACTCACTTGGATATTTGTTTTGTAGGTTGCGTGTCAGGCATTTGATATGATTGGTGAAAGGAATGGCACACAGCATCGTCATGACTATACTGTTCTTATTAAGACTTTGTGTCACTGTGGGCAATATATCAGGTACTGTATTTAAATTGACTCTCCGGTGTAAAGTCCTATTTCCAGGATTGAGGAACCTTTTTAGATGTAAAGTAACCACAAACCTTGTTTGCTTGCTTCAAGGCTAGCTGTGACCTTAAGTAGCCAAAAAGTAGAGAATCCTTAACTGCATTTTTCTACTATTTACAGCATAGGTTTGACTGCACATTAAGGAAACACAAAGTATTTCTGATTGGCTAATTAGGGTAGTTGTCAATTGGAGACACGTCTGAAGTTACTTCCAGATGGCAGGCATACATGTATATTCAAAGTGTAAACTGTTAATTTGTATCTTAGATTTCTGGAGTTACTGGGAATAAGCACCTGCTTGACCATGTTGCTTTTGTTAATGTAAATTAACACATTCATTTGATATCCAGAGCTTATGAAATGCTTGACTGCATGAAAAGAAACAATCACATGCCAACATATGAAGTCTTCCTGGATTTGGTCCAGGCCTCGACCAAAGATCCTGACTGGTAATGTGTTGTTGTTTGTTTCTGTCTTTAACAGTTGTATTTACTGAAAACTGTTTTGACGAGCACTCACCTGGTTCCATCTGAGTTTGATCATAGTTATTTTGCTCTCAGTCGATTGACATTTGATTGGCTAAGAATTTGGTTGTGAAGCTACAACCATGGGCAGAATAAAAATAAGAAATAAAACCACCCCTCCCTCTGAGTCAGTGATGAACTTGTGCTAAAACCAAAATGGGCCATTTGTCCATCATTGAAGTGGTAGTAAGGGTTGTCTTAATGTTTCATTTCAATTGACCAAGATTGTAACTTGTACAAAGTGAAATTTAAAAAATAGAAATTAGTGGGGAAGGTCATGATTAATTTTGTTTAGACTCTTCGTTGTCAGAACAGCCTGACTACACTCTCTGCTGTTATGGATGGTCTGGCAGGTCATCTGGAAGTACCAGCACAAGTACCTCTTGCTAATGGGGCTGTTAACCTTTAGTTCACTGATTACATGTATCTTAATTAATGTATTCACCCGTCAGGGAGATGTTACGAAAAGTATAACAAGAACAACTGTTGTTTTCCTCTGAACAGGGCTTTTAATCTTTTGGATGAAATCAAGCAGTCAGGATTGTTCAAGTCAGGGTAAGAATTCATTGCTTTTGTTTCGCTTTATCAAAACAGAGAACTTGAACGTGATATCTGATTGCTGTTAAAGTTTTTTGTATGCTGCTTTAATCCTTGCCCACCATTTGCCAAGTGGGCAAGGTACAGTACCGCTCAAAAGTAAGTTGACAGTCCCTCAAGGCTTGATCCTCGAGCCTCGATACTTGATTCTCGATACTTTCAAGTATCTAGTCTCGAGGATTGAGTCTTGAGGATCGAGTCTCGAGTATCGAGTTGCAAGTCAAGAAAGTTAATGAGCTTGTCGCTCGACATGATCTCTCGAGAAATTAATTGCACAAACGGACCGCAAACCAAATACTTGTACATGCAGACTACCAGTCTTGCGAGCAATTGTTCCGCTCACTGTGCAATCCGAAATCAAATAATTACTAAGGCGTGCGAGCGATTCAAAACACAGATAAGGCACAAGGGTGTTTAGTTGCAATCGGTTATGCTAGCGAATGAATGAATCTCGCGCCAAAATAAAATATGTTGGTGAGTTTTCTCGATTGAAAATACATTCGCTTGCATATGCAGCGTGAAAAAAAGAACAGGTTCTAATTGGTGGTCAAACGTTGCATGTTTGTCTGTTGGAGTACACTGAAACCGATCACGGAAGTATTCTCGCGGTAAATAAATTTTGTGCCTACATGAATTTGGTGAAATTCATTTTTAAAAGTTTTGTGAGCTGTAATCTTCAATTTCAGGCCCTCTACATTCGAAACAGCACTGTCTACAGATCTAAATTCAGGGCTCGAAAAAAACCCCGTCCAGGACAGATAGATTTTCCCTTCAGGCAAGAAACTTTCTTTCCTTCCTTGCCTGACGGGCAAGGACCCAGGCAAGTCGTTTGCTGACTAAATTTTTGATTATGATTTTGTGAAGAAAAGGTAAGCTTTAAACTCAAGGGTAATCAAGTGTTTAGACGAAGCAAATGGCAAAAAACTACAATTTAAAGCATTGTTTTGATGATTGTGTGGGACGCGCTCACGGCTCAGAAGTGGTTGCCTAGCACGTGATCAAAATCTGCCCTGATCAAATTTCTTTCCAGGATGAAAATAGCTGCGTTGGGAACGAAAACGCTGTGTTAATTCTTAAGTTTAGCAATTTTCTGCGAGCACTTTTTAGTTTCTCTGTAAAAAAATTAACTCAACAATGATATATTTATTAAAATTGTGGAAATTGTACACGAAAACTGACAAGTCATATATTTCTACCGCGAAAATGAAGCCAACATTTTTTATGCTAAAATCTAAATCTCTGTTTTCAGCAAAACATGCAAGTTGGGCGCCGCCATGCGAAATGAAAAGTGCTTCATTATTTCAAAAAAGAAATGGATAAGTCAGTCAAAAAAATACTTTCAGAGTTCCAGGAAGATGACTTAGAATAGTGTTTCTTTCATACAAAGACGTTTCCCTTGACTAAAACTTTTTTCATTCACGTGCATGTGTCAAAACCGAAGTGGGAAGGCGATTTGTTGTTACATGTAATTCTGCGTGTTATAAATTTCTAGTGCTTCTCTTCACAATGATTTCATGGAGCTAGACAAGATGCAGGTGAACATTCAAGGAGTTGAACACGATCTTCGACAAATTGGACAAATTTACTCAAGGCTGTATAATAACAAAGATACCCAGCATGTAATACAGGAACTAGGAAGTACATGTATGTTAATCAGCACTAAGAGGACTACAGTCAACAGAAAAAAGGTTCCGTGTTACACATCAATTTAACTACAGTGTAGTTCACAATCTATTTTGTGTTTTGACTTCCATACTGTCACACCTTATGACGTCATCATGTCAAAAGTAATTACCTGTTGATTGATAAAGTGAGGGCTCCTCTTGCTTAGACGATAGAGCTCCCATTTACAAATCGTCCCACAAAGAGGTCTCAAAATTAATGTTGTTTCTGGCGGGAAATACCAACAAAACTCTCTGTTCCGCCACTACACTTGCTGTTTTGGACACACTGGATGCAATAACTTCACGATGCCAAAGGCCAAAACTAAGGGATCTAAAAAGCGGGATGGAGGAAGCAGTGGAAATTTGAACTGCAAATCCGCAAAAGGAACCATGCTTTCAGAAAGAGAATATCAGGGTGAGAGCGACTTTCATCATTAGTACCGGTAATTGTACTGTATACATGTAAATTAGTTAGCTTTTCAGAATGTCAGTGAAGTGCGTGTGTAACCTCGGCTGGACAATCGGCCGTGTATCTCTACAAAGCGCCAAAAAGAATACAATGTATTGTAACAGTTTTTCACCATGTAAAGGCGGCAAGGCTTGGTGTTTTCTGAATCTTCCACAAATGAGGACAAATGAATAACCGGGTGAATAACTACGGTGAATCTTCTATAACAACATGGCTCGGTAAAATGCTGGGATATATTTTGTGAAAACTGGGAACTGTGCTCAAACGGAGCGGCTGCGACTCAAAATTGTTTAGAAAACAACACAGCGGATTTGGAAATATAGGACAAACGTAAATGGAACGGTTAGCAGTCGAATAGCTTTTCCGTGAGTATTTTCAAACAATCGGAAGGTTTTGAAATATAATATTAAGACACCACTGTGGAATCTTTACTTAATTTTTAATGGCACTTTAATTGATCATGACAACTTGTTGACAACTTCCAATTAGAGATAATTTATCCATAAAATCAATTTTTCTTCTTCTGGAAACTTTTTTCGCAGAACTTTTTGTAATTTAAAGAACTAAAAGGTTGTCTCAAAATTAGAGACGTTTGTAAGGATTTTAAACCATATTTCTAGTTTCATAGCTTGATCTCTGTTAACCCTAAAAGCATCATACTTGGTCAAATGACCAATATCAACATGATCTTTCATGTGGTGGTGTCAATTTATTGATTTGTTAAGATGTGAAACTTGCCCCAGTTCCCTGCTGAATTTTGGAATGGCCAGTTGCCCTCCCACTGAAAATGTCGTCGAGAGCACTTAAATTACCCAAATATGTTCATAATGAACAAGCTGATTTTTTATAAGTGAATATATGAAAGATCATATATTTGAACTGCAGAGAATGATAGGAAGATATGAAGACTTGACATGACCTTTCATATATTCACTTGTATTCTTCACCATCTACAGGTATATTACAAACTCACGATGTAAGCAGCTCCCAGTTGGCTTAGTTGGTAGAGCATTGCACCGATATTGCAGAGCTCTCATGTGAGAATCCCATTTAGGCCTGCACTAATTTTTTTTCAGGGTTTAATTTCAAAGCTGCTTAAGTTATGTGTATAACTGGGATGATCAGTGATATCTTGTTTAACAGAGATGTTCCCTTAGTACTCACTTGGATATTTGTTTTGTAGGTTGCGTGTCAGGCATTTGATATCATTGGTGAAAGGAATGGCACACAGCATCGTCATGACTATACTGTTCTTATTAGGACTTTGTGTCACTGTGGGCAATATATCAGGTACTGTATTTAAATTGACTCTCCGGTGTAAAGTCCTATTTCCAGGATTGAGGAACCTTTTTAGATGTAAAGTAACCACAAACCTTGTTTGCTTGCTTCAAGGCTAGCTGTGACCTTAAGTAGCCAAAAAGTAGAGAATCCTTAACTGCATTTTTCTACCATTTACAGCATAGGTTTGACTGCACATTAAGGAAACACAAAGTATTTCTGATTGGCTAATTAGGGTAGTTGTCAATTGGAGACATGTCTGAAGTTACTTCCAGATGGCAGGCATACATGTATATTCAAAGTGTAAACTGTTAATTTGTATCTTAGATTTCTGGAGTTACTGGGAATAAGCACCTGCTTGACCATGTTGCTTTTGGTAATGTAAATTAACACATTCATTTGATATCCAGAGCTTATGAAATGCTTGACTGCATGAAAAGAAACAATCACATGCCAACGTATGAAGTCTTCCTGGATTTGGTCCAGGCCTCGACCAAAGATCCTGACTGGTAATGCGTTGTTGTTTGTTTCTGTCTTTAACAGTTGTATTTACTGAAAACTGTTTTGACGAGCACTCACCTGGTTCCATCTGAGTTTGATCATAGTTATTTTGCTCTCAGTCGATTGACATTTGATTGGCTAAGAATTTGGTTGTGAAGCTACAACCATGGACAGAATAAAAATAAGAAATAAAACCACCCCTCCCTCTGAGTCAGTGATGAACTTGTGCTAAAACCAAAATGGGCCATTTGTCCATCATTGAAGTGGTAGTAAGGGTTGTCTTAATGTTTCATTTCAATTGACCAAGATTGTAACTTGTACAAAGTGAAATGTAAAAAATAGAAATTAGTGGGGAAGGTCATGATTAATTTTGTTCAGACTCTTCGTTGTCAGAACAGCCTGACTACACTCTCTGCTGTTATGGATGGTCTGGCAGGTCATCTGGAAGTACCAGCACAAGTACCTCTTGCTAATGGGGCTGTTAACCTTTAGTTCACTGATTACATGTATCTTAATTAATGTATTCACCCGTCAGGGAGATGTTACGAAAAGTATAACAAGAACAACTGTTGTTTTCCTCTGAACAGGGCTTTTAATCTTTTGGATGAAATCAAGCAGTCAGGATTGTTCAAGTCAGGGTAAGAATTCATTGCTTTTGTTTCGCTTTATCAAAACAGAGAACTTGAACGTGATATCTGATTGCTGTTAAAGTTTTTTGTATGCTGCTTTAATCCTTGCCCACCATTTGCCAAGTGGGCAAGGTACAGTACCGCTCAAAAGTAAGTTGACAGTCCCTCAAGGCTTGATCCTCGAGCCTCGATACTTGATTCTCGATACTTTCAAGTATCTAGTCTCGAGGATTGAGTCTTGAGGATTGAGTCTCGAGTATCGAGTTGCAAGTCAAGAAAGTTAATGAGCTTGTCGCTCGACTGATCTCTCGAGAAATTAATTGCACAAACGGACCGCAAACCAAATACTTGTACATGCAGACTACCAGTCTTGCGAGCAATTGTTCCGCTCACTGTGCAATCCGAAATCAAATAATTACTAAGGCGTGCGAGCGATTCAAAACACAGATAAGGCACAAGGGTGTTTAGTTGCAATCGGTTATGCTAGCGAATGAATGAATCTCGCGCCAAAATAAAATATGTTGGTGAGTTTTCTCGATTGAAAATACATCCGCTTGCATATGCAGCGTGAAAAAAAGAACAGGTTCTAATTGGTGGTCAAACGTTGCATGTTTGTCTGTTGGAGTACACTGAAACCGATCACGGAAGTATTCTTGCGGTAAATAAATTTTGTGCCTACATGAATTTGGTGAAATTCATTTTTAAAAGTTTTGTGAGCTGTAATCTTCAATTTCAGGCCCTCTACATTCGAAACAGCACTGTCTACAGATCTAAATTCAGGGCTCGAAAAAAACCCCGTCCAGGACAGATAGATTTTCCCTTCAGGCAAGAAACTTTCTTTCCTTCCTTGCCTGACGGGCAAGGACCCAGGCAAGTCGTTTGCTGACTAAATTTTTGATTATGATTTTGTGAAGAAAAGGTAAGCTTTAAACTCAAGGGTAATCAAGTGTTTAGACGAAGCAAATGGCAAAAAACTACAATTTAAAGCATTGTTTTGATGATTGTGTGGGACGCGCTCACGGCTCAGAAGTGGTTGCCTAGCACGTGATCAAAATCTGCCCTGATCAAATTTCTTTCCAGGATGAAAATAGCTGCGTTGGGAACGAAAACGCTGTGTTAATTCTTAAGTTTAGCAATTTTCTGCGAGCACTTTTTAGTTTCTCTGTAAAAAAATTAACTCAACAATGATATATTTATTAAAATTGTGGAAATTGTACACGAAAACTGACAAGTCATATATTTCTACCGCGAAAATGAAGCCAACATTTTTTATGCTAAAATCTAAATCTCTGTTTTCAGCAAAACATGCAAGTTGGGCGCCGCCATGCGAAATGAAAAGTGCTTCATTATTTAAAAAAAGAAATGGATAAGTCAGTCAAAAAAATACTTTCAGAGTTCCAGGAAGATGACTTAGAATAGTGTTTCTTTCATACAAAGACGTTTCCCTTGACTAAAACTTTTTTCATTCACGTGCATGTGTCAAAACCGAAGTGGGAAGGCGATTTGTTGTTACATGTAATTCTGCGTGTTATAAATTTCTAGTGCTTCTCTTCACAATGATTTCATGGAGCTAGACAAGATGCAGGTGAACATTCAAGGAGTTGAACACGATCTTCGACAAATTGGACAAATTTACTCAAGGCTGTATAATAACAAAGATACCCAGCATGTAATACAGGAACTAGGAAGTACATGTATGTTATCAGCACTAAGAGGACTACAGTCAACAGAAAAAAGGTTCCGTGTTACACATCAATTTAACTACAGTGTAGTTCACAATC
>JAHPZR010028341.1:0-47500 GCA_019787425.1 Platygyra sinensis
TTGAGAGGCAAGAAGAATAAGGAAGAATAAAATAAGCGCTCCCCTCGAATAATCAACCCCGTCTTCTACTAAATTTGAAAGGGCGTTGAGGATTTACGATACATATAGATATATACACGAGGGTATTTTTGACCAGTGTCTCAGCTCAAGTGAATACAGGCTCGAAAAATCATTGTTAACAAAAAAAAATTAATTGCTATTTCCTTGAATTGGTGAAGTGGACACTCTTGATAATGTTGCTATTGACGAGGAAGTCGATACAGAACTAGAAGTTGACACATTAAAAGTAACGAAAAGTAATAAAAAAAATGAAAACTGTTCTAAAATGTAACAGCTCGAAACAGTTTTCAGCTAATGGCTCGGCACATTAACACTACATAATTTCGCTACAAAAAAATCAATAGGGTTAAGACACTAGACTTTCAAGAGTCTTCGAGTAAAAGAAACTACTTTAAGCGAAGCAAACACATTACCTGGATGACGGAAACACAACTGATAATAATGAAATTGACGGATATGGCGACGACGAACTTAAAGTGCATATGACCCGAAAAATAAGTCATTTAAAAAATACACTCATTTAAAAGGCTTTTCAAAGTAGAGTAAAATGGCGTTTTTCTTTTTGTGATATCTCTTTTTGTACCAGAGATATTCAACTTTTCATATTATGCCTCTTCAAATATAAGTATTACCATTTGCGACTCAACAAGGCAAAATACCTGGTCTTATCTAAGACGTATGCCAGTCCCACCTTTATTGGGTCGCCTCTTTAACATTTTTAGTTGTATTTTATGCCCCGTGCAGCTACAAATGATAATATTTAATTTTGAAGAGGTACGAGACTGGAACCGAGCATATTGCCATAGCAACATAAAATGTGTACCATCTGGTATATTTTGTGAGGCGCAACATCCCTGCCAAGTTTCAATAGCATTGCTTCATTATTGGCGGAGATATTCTTAATTTTGTGTCACACCACTGAAATTGCACAATAGGAAAACTTGATATCTCTAGACCAAAAAGGGATATCACAAAAAGAAAAATCGCCATTTTACTCTACATTAAAAATCCTTTTAAATGCGTGTATTTTTAAATGACTTATTCTTCGGGTAATGTGCTCTTTAAAGTTGAATAACTAAACAAAAGACTTCACAGCTAAAGTTAAAATCCATAAAAAAAACTTAATAGATCGTTTTCACTGTCACGCAATAAAAATATAATCAAAAACCATCCAAAAAAACTGGGCTAAAAATTGTGAAAAAAACATGCACTTTTCCTAATGCCCTAAAAGGGCTCAAAATCGTGAGATAAAAAACTCGATCGTAGCCTTGTGTCCCGCACCTCCATTAACCGCAAATCCAAAAAGCTCTGGTTTGCAAAAGAAGCACGCACTATTTTAAGCCACGCCACGAAATACATTTCCTCGATAAAGTCGATACAGTCTATAATGTTGATATTGACGAAGATGTCAACAACAAACTTCAATTCAACAATTAAACGAAAGACAGAGCTTTTTACGTTAGGCTAAAAATCCATGGTAACATTACAAAGTCATCTTTTGTTACCTTGACGAAGTGGAAACCCTTGATGATGTTGATATTAAAGATGATGTCGACGCAGAACTTGAAGTTGACACACTAACAGAAAAGAAAAGACAGTCGTACATTACAATGTCAAAAAGTAAGTGTGTACTTTATCTTGCTTTAATCACTTTATCTTGCTTTAATCTGATAGTTTCAGCCAGGCGAACGCAATTCCTTGATAAAGTGGACACACTTGATTACGTTAATAATGACGAAAATGTCAAAAAACGAACTTCAAGTTGAATAACTACACGAAAGACAAAGCTTTTTACATTAGGTTAAATTCCATCGTAACATAACTAGGTAATGTTTGTTACCTTGACGAAGTGGACACACTTGATGATGATGATATTGACGATGATGTCGACACAGAACTTGAAGTTGACACACTAACAGAAAAGAAAAGACAGTCGTACATTACCATGTCAAAAAGTAAGTGTGTACTTTATCTTGCTTTAATCTGATAGTTTCAGCCAGGCGAACGCAATTCCTTGATAAAGTGGACACACTTGATTTCGTTGATAATGACGAAAATGTCGACAACGAATTTCAAGTTGAATAACTAAACGAAAGACAAAGCTTTTTACATTAGGTTAAATTCCATGGTAACATAACTGGGTAATGTTTTGTTACCTTGACGAAGTGGACACACTTGATGATGTCGATATTGACGATGACGTCGACACAGAACTTGAGGTTGACACACTAACAGAAAAAAAGCCAGTAGTACATTACAATGTAAAGAATTTAAGCGTGTACTTTATCTTACTTTAATCTGATAGTTTAAGGCAAGCGAACACACTTAATTGATAAAAAGGACACACTTGATTACGTTGATATTGACGAAAATGTCGACGACGAACTTTAAATTGAATAACTAACCGAAAGACAAAGCTTTTTACATTAGGCTAAATTCCATGGTAACATTACTAAGTCATCTTTTGTTACCTTGACGAAGTGGATACACTTGATGATGTTGATATTGACGATGATGTCGACACAGAACTTGAAGTTGACACACTAACAGAAAAGGAAAGACAGTCGTACATTACAATCTCAAAAAGTAAGTGTGTACTTTATCGTGCTTTAATCTGATAGGTTCAGCGAAGCGAACGCAATTCCTTGATGAAGTGGACACACTTGATTACGTTGATAACGAGGAAGATGCCGACAACGAACTTTAAGTTGAATAACTAACCGAAAGACACAGCTCTTTACATTAGGTGAAATTTCATGGTAACATAACTGGGTAATGTTTTTTTACCTTGACGAAGTGGACACACTTGATGATGTTGATATTGACGATGATGTCGACACAGAACTTGAGGTTGACACACTAACAGACAAGAAAAGCCAATAGTTCATTATAATGTGGAGAAAACACGTGTCTACTCGAGCTTGATTTTATCTAATAGTTAAAGCTAAGAAAACACATTCCTTTGATGAAGTAGACACACTTAATGATGTTGATCTTGAGGACGATGTTCAAAACGAACTTGAAGTTAAAAAACAATACGAGAAATTCAGCTTCTTGGCTAAACTTAAAACGCATCCCAACCAGAATTGGATAATGCTTCGTTACCTTGACGAGGTAGAGACACTTGATGAGGTTGATATTGACGATGACGTAGATACTGAGCTTGAAGTTGACACACTAAAAATCAAAGTAAATTGCTATTTCAAAACAACATGATACCGGAAATAAATAAAGAAAGCTTTCTAAAATCTACGGGGATTACCATGTAACAAGGATTTGCCCTTCTTTGAGAATTCTGCAAAGCCTAAGTTATTGTTCAATATGCCAGTTTGGTGATCAAGTGTAGTCACCTACTACAGGAAGTACATTACATTCAGAAGAAAATAAGTGTGTACTGGATCTTGCTTTTATCTAATCTTTTAAGACCTATAAACACACGTCTTTGATGAAGTAAAGAAACTTGATTACGTTGATATTGACGAAGATGTCTGCAACAAAACTAAAGTTAAATAACTAAACGGAAGAAAGTTTATTGGCTAAATTTAATAGCAATAATGCTGCATTACCTTGACGAAGTGGACACACTTGATGATGTCGATATTGAAGAAGACGTCGACACAGAACTTGAAGTTGATACACTAAGTGGAAAGAAGAGCCCGTAGTAAATTAAAATGTAAAAGAAATAAGTGTGTACTTAATCTTGCTCTAATCTGATAGTTTAAGCCAAGCGAACGCAGTTCCTTAATGAGGTGGACAGACTTGATTACGTTGATAATGACGAAGATGTCGACAACGAACTTCAAGTTGAATAACTAAACGAAAGACAAAGCTTTTTACATTAGGTTAAATTCCATGGTAACATAACTGGGTAATCTTTTGTTACCTTGACGAAGTGGACACACTTGATGATGTTGATATTGACGATGATGTCGACACAGAACTTGAAGTTGACACACTAACAGGAAAGAAAAGCCAATAGTACATGACAATGCGGAGAAAACACGTGTCTACTCGATCTTGATTCTATCTAATAGTTAAAGTTAAGCAAACACATTCCCTCGATGAAGTGGACACACTTAATGATGTTGATCTTGAGGACGACGTCGAAAACGAAATGAGGTTAAACAAGAAAACGAGAGATTCAGCTTCTTAGCTCAACTTAAAACTCATCCAAACCCGAACTGGATAATGCTTCGTTACCTTGATGAAGTAGAAACACTTGATGATGTTGATATTGACGATGACGTCGATACTGAACTTGAAGTTGACACACTAAAAATCAAAGTAAATTGCTATTGCAAAACAACATGACACCGGAAATAAATAAAGACGACTTTGTAAAATCTCGAAAGGTTACAATGTAACAAGGACGGGTCTTTCTTTGAAAATTTGCAAGGCCTAACATGTTATTTAATAAGAAATTCTTTACTGGAAGCAGGATACGCATCTTGGTGATCTAGGTTTGTCGCAAAATACAAATACACTACATGGTATAGAAAATAAGTGCGAACTTAATTTTGATTTTATGTAATAGTCTCAGCCGATCAAACGCATTTCCTTTGATGAAGTGGACACACTTGATGATGTTAATATTGACGACGATGTCAATAACGAGCTTGATGTTGAATAACTAAACGAAAGACAAACTCTGGTAGCTAAAGACAATATTGATTATGTCTAAATACCTTGACGAAGTGGACACACTTGATGATGTCGATATTGACGATGATGTCGACACAGAACTTGAGGTTGATACACTAACAGAAAAGTAAAGCCAGTAGTACATTACAATGTCAAGAAAAGAAGTGTGTACTTGATCTTCCTTTTATATAATAGTTTCAGCAGATCTAACATATTTTTTGATGAGCTGGACACACTTCATGATGTTTATAGCTAAAGTTTAAAACTCCTGCAAACCTTAAATAATAATGTTTCATTACCTTGATGAAGTAGACACACTTGATGAGGTTGATATTGACGATGACGTCGATACTGAACTTGAAGTTGACACACTAAAAATCAACGTAAATTGCTATTTCAAAACAACATGATACCGGAAATAAATAAAGACAGCTTTCCAAAAATCTACAGGGATTACCATGTAACAAGGATTTGCCTTTCTTTGAGAATTGTGCAAGGCCTAAGTTATTGTTCAATATGCCAGTTTGGTGATCAAGTGTAGTCACCTACTACAGGAAGTACATTACATTCAGAAGAAAATAAGTGTGTACTGGATCTTGCTTTTATCTAATCTTTTAAGCCCTGTAAACACACTTCTTTGATGAAGTAAAGAAACTTGATGACGTTGATATTGACGAAGATGTCTACAACGAAATTAAAGTTAAATAACTAAACGGAAGAAAGTTTATTGGCTAAATTTAATAGTAATAATGTTGCATTACCTTGACGAGGTGGACACACTTGATGATGTGGATATTGACGAAGACGTCGACACAGAACTTGAAGTTGATACACTAAGAGGAAAGAAGAGCCAGTAGTAAATTAAAATGTAAAAGAAATAAGTGTGTACCTGATCTTGCTCTAATCTGATAGTTTAAGGTGGCTCAAAACAGTTTCTAGCACTTTCCAAGACGTAGATAATGATGGGTCATAATTACCACTCTTTATCAGTTGATGCTACAATCATGGTATCAAAAAACTGTCCAATCACTGGAGAACACGTTGGTATTATTTTCGTGACACAATAGGTTACCATAGCAACACTATGACCTGCTAAAGACGCCCTTAATTTCAGCTTTAAGAGCCTATATTTCAAAAATGGCACGGTGAAATTTTTTCTTATTATAGAATTTTGATAAGCAGGATAAGATGCAACTTTTGGCAAAGTTTTAAAAAATTCTGTAGGTGGCGTTCAGAGCCACCTTAAATTTCCGAAAATTTAAGGTGGCTCTGAACGCCACCTACAGAATTTATTTAAAGTTTGCCAAAAGTTGCGCCTAATCATGCTTATCAAATGTTGATAATATAAAAAAAATTTCACCGTGCCGTTTTTGAATTATAAGCCCCTAAAACTGTAATTAAGGGTGCATTTAGCAGGTCATACTGTTGCTATGGTAACCTATTATGTTATGAAAAGTACAATGACGTGTTCACCAATGGTTGGGCAGTTTTTTAATACCATGATTGTAGCATCAAGTGATAGAGAGTGGCTATAATAAAAAGTCAAAATGCAAGTGCTTTAAACTGTTTTGAGCCACCTTAAGCCAAGCGAACGCAATTCCTCAATGAAGTGGACACACTTGATTACGTTGATAATGACGAAGATGTCGACAACAAACTTCAAGTTGAATTACTAAACGAAAGACAGAGCTTTTTACATTAGGTTAAATTCCATGGTAACATAACCCGGGAATGTTTTGTTACCTCGACGAAGTGGACACACTTGATGAAGTTGATATGGACGATGATGTCGACACAGAACTTGAGGTTGACACACTAACAGAAAAAATAACGAGTAGCACATTACAATGTAAAGAATTTAAGTCTGTACTTTATTACTTTAACTTGCTTAAATCTGATAGTTTAAGGCAAGCGAACACAATTTATTGATAAAGTGGACACACTTGATTACGTTGATATTGACGAAAATGTCGACAACGAATTTAAGTGAACAACTAAACGAAAGAGACAGCTCTTTAAATTAGGCTAAATTCCATGGTAACATTACTAAGTCATCTTTTGTTACCTTGACGAAGTGGATACACTTGATGATGTTGATATTGACGATGATGTCGACACAGAACTTGAAGTTGACACACTAACAGAAAAGAAAAGACAATCGTACATTACAATGTCAAAAAGTAAGTGTGTACTTTATCTTGCTTAAATTGATAGTTTCAGCCAAGCGAGGGCAATTCCTTGATGAAGTGGACACACTTGATTACGTTGATAACGACGAAGATGCCGACAACGAACTTCAAGTTAAATAACCAAACGAAAGGCAGAGCTCTTTAAATTAGGTGAAATTCCATGGTTACATAACTGGGTAATGTTTTATTACCTTGACGAAGTGGACACACTTGATGATGTTGACACAGAACTTGAGGTTGACACACTAACAGAAATTAAAAGCCAATAGTTCATTACAATGTGGAGAAAACACGTGTCTTCCCGATCTTGATTTTATCTAATAGTTAAAGGTAAGCAAACACATTCCCTTGATGAAGTGGACACACTTAATGATGGTGATCTTGAGGACGATGTCGAAAACGAACTTGAAGTTGAAATACGAAAAGAGAGATTCAGCTTCTTAGCTAAACTTAAAACTCATCCAAACCAGAATTGGATAACGCTGCGTTACCTTGATGAAGTAGAGACACTTGATGAGGTTGACATTGACGATGACGTCGATACCGAACTTGAAGTTGACACATTAAAAATCAAAGTAAATTGCTATTTCAAAACAACATGACACCGGAAATAAAGACGTTATTGTAAAATCTAAAAGAGGATACCATGTAAAAGTGACGGGTTTTCTTTGAAAATTTTAAAAAGCCTTCCATATTGTTTACCAAGAAATTCTTTACTGCCAAATTAATTTAAGTGCAAACTTAATTTTGCTTTTATGTAATAGTTTCAGCCGCTCAAGTGCAATTCCTTGATGTAGTGGACACACTTGATGATGTTGATATTGACGACGATGTCCATAACGAACTTGAAGTTGAATAACTAAACGAAAGACAGCGTCTGTTAGCTAAACACAATATTGATAGTGTTTAAATACCTTGACGAAGTGGACACACTTGATGATGTCGATATTGACGATGACGTCGACACAGAACTTGAGGTTGACACACTAACAGAGAAGAAAAGCCAGTAGTATATTACAATATAAAGGAAATGAGTGTGTACTTGATCTTGCTTTCACTTAATTGTTTCAGCTTATCAAACTTCTTTTTATTAATGAGACGGACACACTTCATGACGTTTACGATGCCGAAGATGTCAACAACGAATTTGAAGTTGAATGACTAAACGAAAGGCAGAGGTCGGTAGCTAAAGTTAAAGAACTCATGCAAACCTTAATTAATAATGTTTCATTACCTTGACGAAGTAGACACACTTGATGACGTTGATATTGACGATGACGTCGACACTGAACTTGAAGTTGACACACTAAAAATGAAAAGAAATTACAATTTAAAACAAAGTGATACCAGTAGTAGATAATGACGGCTTGGTAAACTCTGAAAGGGTTAAATGTAACAAGGACTAGTCTTTCTTTCAGAAATGTACAAAGCCTAACGTACTGTTTACTAAGACATTCTTTACTTTAGTTAGGGTACGCTAGTTTGGTGATCAAGTTTAGTCACCTACTACAAGAACTATATCTTAATGCGAAGAAAATAAGTGTCTAGCTTATAGTGCTTTTACCTAATCGTTTACGCCTAACGAACTTATTTCCCTGATTAAGTGGACACTAACCTGCGATCAGGCGTCCTTTTTTTCGCGGCGGGAAGGAACGCCTGATACAATTACTTGACTATTCGCCTGCCGCCCCCTAATTAAAATATCTGTCAGCGAGAATGTCGGCGATGCCATCAGATTATGAATCAATCGGAATTACCTGAAGTCGCTTCGTGGGCGGGAATTACACAAGGCACGAACAGCGGGAATTTACATACAGTACTGCAATGACAGTACGGCCGAGTAAAATATGGTTAATTTTGTAAAACGCATTCTCCTGTTTCGTTTGTAAATGAGTAAGTTTCAGAGGCAGAACAAGAAATGCTATCCTTGTGCGTCTAGCGTGTCAATTGGTTAAGGTTCCGTTCCTCTTTGTAAGCCAACAAAAAGCAACGGCGGTTTTTGAATTTTTATGTGGCGTTGCCTGTACTGCCCATATGAAACAGCACTTTTATAGCGCTCTTGCCGAATTCCGTCGGTAGCACGGCCAAAACATATCTCCCATGGCATACGATTCTATGAAAGCATTATATTTGTTCATCTTTGAGAGTTTTGTGAACAAAACTCTCAAGAGAAGCATTTAAAGCTGACAAAAACTCGCTCTCTTCGCTCGCCTCATCAGACGCCATCAGCTCGCGGCATTTCTTTGACCGGAAATCACACTGCCACACAGGTAACCAATCATGGCTTAGTTCTATAATTACCTTTTGTTTCTTGACCAATCAGAGAAAAGTCCAGATTCTGGACTAGCAACAGACAAATAGTCAAGTAATTGTATCAGGCGTACCTTCCCGCAGCGACAAAAAATGTAAGGGACGCCTGATCGCAGGTTAAGTGGACACACTTGATGCTGTTGATATTCACTACGATGTCGACAACGAACTTCAAGTTATATAACTAAACGAAAGGAGTTTGTTGGCTAAATTTAATATTAAAAATGTTTCATTACCTTGACGAAGTCGACACACTTGATGATGTTGATATTGATGATGACGTCGACACAGAACTTGAAGTTGATACACTAACAGGAAAGAAAAGCCAGTAGTACATTACAACGTAAAAGAAATAAGTGTGTACTTGATCTTGCTTTGATCTGATAGTTTAAGCCAAGCGAACACACTTCTTTGATGAAGTGGACACACTTGATAACGTTGATATTGACGAAAAGGTGGACATAGAAGTTAAGGTTGAATAACTAAACGAAAGACAGAGGTTTTTACATTAGGCTAAATGCCATGGTAACATAACTGGGTAAAACTCATCCCAACCTTATGGGATAATGTTTCGTTACCTTGAGGAGGTGGACACACTAGATGATGTTGATATTGACGATGACGTCGACACTGAACTTGAAGTTGACACACTAAAAATCAAACGAAATTACAATTTAAAACAAAGTGATACCCGTAATGGATAAAGAAGGTTTTGTAAAACGTAGAAGGGTTAAAACGTAACAAGGACTAGTTTTTCTTTCGGATATGTAAAAAGCCTAACGTATTGTTCAATAAAAAATTCTTACTTAAATCAGGATACGCCAGTGTGCTGATCAAGTTTAGTCACCTACTACAAAAACTATATCTTAATACGAAGAAAATGTGTCTAGTTTATTTTGCTTTTATCTAATCGTTCACGCCTAGCAAACATATTTCTCTGATGAGGTGAACACACTTGATGCTGTTGATATTCACTACGATGTCGATAACGAACTTGAAGTTAACTAAACGAAAGAGTTTGTTTGCTAAATTTAATATCAAATATGCTTCATTACCTTGACGAAGTGGACACACTTGATGATGTTGATACGGACGATGACGTCGACACAGAACTTGAGGTTGACACACTAACAGAAAAAAAAAGCCAGTAGTACATTACAATGTAAAGAATTTAAGTGTGTACTTTATCTTACTTTAATCTGATAGTTTAAGGCAAGCGATCACACTTAATTGATAAAGTGGATACACTTGATAACGTTGATATTGACGAAAATGTCGACAACGAACTTTAAGTTGAATAACCAAACGAAAGGTAAAGTTCTTTACATTAAGTGAAATTCCATGGTAACATAACTGGGTAATGTTTTATTACCTTGACGAAGTGGACACACTTGATGATGTTGATATTGACGATGATGTCGACACAGAACTTGAAGTTGACACACTAACAGAAATTAAAAGCCAATAGTTCATTACAATGTGGAGAAAACACGTGTCTACTCGATCTTGACTTTATCTAATAGTATAAAGCTAAGCAAACACATTCCCTTGATGAAGTGGACACCCTTAATGATGGTGATCTTGGGGACGATGTCGAAAACGAACTTGAAGTTGAAATACGAAAAGAGAGATTCAGCTTCTTAGCTAAACTTAAAACTCATCCAAACCAGAACTGGATAATGCTTCGTTACCTTGATGAAGTAGAGACACTTGATGAGGTTGATATTGACGATGACGTCGATACCGAACTTGAAGTTGACACATTAAAAATCAAAGTAAATTGCTATTTCAAAACAACATGACACCGGAAATAAAGACATTTTTGTAAAATCTAAAGGGGGATACCATGTAAAAGTGACGGGTCCTTCTTTGAAAATTTAAAAAGCCTTCCATATTGGTTACCAAGAAATTCTTTACTGCAAACTTAATATAAGCGCAAACTTAATTTTGCTTTTATGTAATAGTTTCAGCCGCTCAAGTGCAATTCCTTGAGGTAGTGGACACACTTGATGATGTTGATATTGACGACGATGTCAATAACGAACTTGAAGTTGAATAACTAAACGAAAGACAGCGTCTGTTAGCTAAACACAATATTGATAGTGTTTAAATACCTTGACGAAGTGGACACACTTGATGATGTCGATATTGACGATGACGTCGACACAGAACTTGAGGTTGATACACTAACAGAAAAGAAAAGCCAGTAGTATATTACAATATAAAGGAAATAAGTGTGTACTTAATTGTTTCAGCTGATCAAACTTCTTTTTATTAATGAGACGGACACACTTCATGATGTTTATAATGCCGAAGATGTCAACAACGAATTTGAAGTTGAATGACTAAACGAAAGGCAGAGGTCGGTAGCTAAAGTTAAAGAACTCATGCAAACCTTAATTAATAATGTTTCATTACCTTGACGAAGTAGACACACTTGATGATGTTGATATTGACGATGACGTCGACACTGAACTTGAAGTTGACACACTAAAAATGAAAAGAAATTACAACTTAAAACAAAGTGATACCAGTAGTAGATAATGACGGCTTGGTAAACTCTAAAAGGGTTAAATGTAACAAGGACTAGTCTTTTCTTCAGAAATGTACAAAGCCTAACGTACAGTTTACTAAGACATTCTTTACTTTAGTTAGGATACGCTAGTTTGGTGATCAAGTTTAGTCACCTACTACAAGAACTATATCTTAATGCGAAGAAAATAAGTGTCTAGCTTATAGTGCTTTTACCTAATCGTTTACGCCTAACAAACTTATTTCCCTGATTAAGTGGACACACTTGATGCTGTTGATATTCACTACGATGTCGACAACGAACTTGAAGTTAACTAAACGAAAGAGTTTGTTTGCTAAATTTAATATTAAATATGCTCCATTACCTTGACGAAGTGGACACACTTGATGATGTTGAGATTGACGATGACGTCGACACAGAACTTGAAGTTGATACACTAACAGGAAAGAAAAGTCAGTAGTGAATTACAATGTAAAAGAAATAAGTGTGTACTTGATCTTGCTTTGATCTAATAGTTTAAGCCAAGCGAACACAGTTCCTTTATAAAGTGGACACACTTGATTTCGTTGATATTGACGAAAATATCGACAACGAACATTAAGTTGAATAACTAAACGAGAGCCGGAGAGAGCCTTTTTACATTAGATTAAATTCTATGGTAACATAACTGGGTCATCGTTTGTTACCTTGACGAAGTGGACACACTTGATGATGTTGATATTGACGATGATGTCGACACAGAACTTGAGGTTGACACACTAACAGAAAAGAAAAGCCAGTAGTACATTACAATGTAGAAAAAACACGCGTGTACTTGATCTGGATTTTATCTAACAGTTAAAGCTAAGCAAACACATTTCCTTGATGAAGTGGACACACTTGATGATGTATATCTTGAGGACGATGCCGACAACGAACTTGAAGTTGAACAACGAAAAAAAAAGATTGAGCTTCTTAGCTTAAGTTAAAACTCGTCCCAACCTTATGGGATAATGTTTGGTTACCTTGAGGAAGTGGACACACTTGATGATGTTGATATGGACGATGATGTCGACACAGAACTTGAGGTTGACACACTAACAGAAAAAAAAGCCAGTAGTACATTACAATGTAAAGAATTTAAGTGTGTACTTTATCTTGCTTTAATCTGATAGTCTAAGGCAGGCGAACACACTTAATTGATAAAGTGGATACACTTGATAACGTTGATATTGACGAAAATGTCGACAACGAACTCCAAACGAAAGGTAGGGCTCTTTACATTAAGTGAAATTCCATGGTAACATAACTGGGTAATGTTTTATTACCTTGACGAAGTGGACACACTTGATGATGTTGATATTGACGATGACGTCGACACAGAACTTGAAGTTGACACACTAACAGACAAGAAAAGACAGTCGTACATTACAATATCAAAAAGTAAGTGTGTACTTTATCTTGCTTTAATCTGATAGTTTCAGCCAAGTGAGGGCTCAGATACGGGCGCAAAACAAGGTCAAATAGAACAACATGAGGGAAAGGCGAGGGGAGGAGATGTTAAATTTTTCCACCTTCTTTGGCATTGAAGAATGACACGTAACTCCGTGCCACCACGTGATCACTAATGTTCTCTGTAGGGGTAGAAAGAATTGCCCCAAACCACTCACCTTGTCCTGAATTTATTATTTTTCATCCATGAGTAAAAGTCATATTAATTAATTTATTAACAATCCTTCTCGCGTGAAGACATAAAAAGTGTATTCGTAAACAAATATTTCATTTGTGATGTCTGATAAAGCTTAAATGCAATTCAGTCCTAATTGGATCTTGAATTGTGTTCATTGAATATTGATGTCGAAATGAAACTTTTCCTGGAGTTATTCTTTTGCCAAGTGTTAAGAAAAACTCCAGTTATGGCTTGATTTATACTAGTAATCGATTTTTATCTTTTAGTGTCTCCACTTCAAGTTCTGTGTCGACATCATCGTCAATATCGACGTCATCGAGTGTGTCAACTTCATCAAGGTAAAGACTGATTATTTGTTTCATTTAGCGTTTTTTCAGCTGATACAAACAAATTTCAAGATATTTTTTCGATACTCGATGAATTTTTAGGCATTTTATGATTTCCGGTATAGCTTAGATGAAATTCAGTCCTGATTTTAGGAGGCTTCGCTGAACCCATAATTTCAGAATCTTGACTTTCCTTTATTGAGTAACGATGTCGAAGTTAAACTTTTCCTGGAGTTATTTTTTTGCCAAGTGTTAAGAAAAACTCCAGTTATGGCTTGATTTATACTAGTAATCGATTTTTGTCTTTTAGTGTCTCCACTTCAAGTTCTGTGTCGACATCATCGTCAATATCAACATCATCAAGTGTGTCAAGTTCTTCAAGGTAGCAATAAATTTTATTTTCTCTCCTACGAGTTGTAATGTTTTCCTCAAGGACCTCAAAAACCCAACCATTAGAAGTGAAAATGCTTCTAATTTTATTATCCTTTAAACAACTTTTTAATCATTAAAGAAGAATTTAGAAATATGAAGTAATTATCTTATGCTATTTTTTCTAGTGTGTCGACATCTAGTTCTGTTTCAACATCATCTTCAATATCGACGTCATCGAGTGTGTCAACTTCATCAAGGTAAGGACTTATCATTAGTTTCATTTTGCTTCTGTTAACTAGTACAATCCAATCTTCAAATAAAAGTAAATAAATAAAAATAAAGGTAGCAATGAGTTTTTCTCACCTATGAGTTGTAGTGTTTTCCTCAAGAACCTCACGAACCCAAAAAAAGTGAAAATGTTTCTAATTTTATGATCCTTAAAAAACTTTTTGATTACTGAGGAAGACCTCAATGATAATCTTCCCGAATTTTTTCTAGTGTGTCGACATCTAGTTCTGTTTCAACATCATCCTCAATATCGACGTCATCAAGTGTGTCAACATCATCAAGGTAACGATCGATAACTACTTTCATTTAGCTTTTATTGTTAACTAATGCCAACGATACTCGATAGTTTTTTAGTCAATTTGTGATCTCCGGTAAAGCTTAAATGCAATTCAGTCCTGATCCTAGGAGGCTTCGTTGAGCCCATAATTTTAGGATCTTGAATTGTTTTCATTAAGTATCAATGTTGAAATAAAACGTTTTCCGGAGTAATTATTTTCACAACTGATAAGAAAAACTCCCGTTATGGTTTGATACATAATGTTAATTGATATTTCGTTTTTAGTGTCTCCACTTCAAGTTCTTTCTCGACGTCCTCGTCAGTATCAACATCATCAAGTGTGTCAACATCTTCAAGGTAGCAATGAATTTTATTTTCTCACCTACGAGTTGTAATGTTTGCCTGAAGAACACTACTATAACAAGTGAAAATGCTATAAACTTTATTTTTGTTTAACATAGTAAAGGGTTTGAACCCAAAAGTATTCAGTAGTTCGTATTGTGTGATCATTCGGGTGAGGGCAGTTCTGAAAAGAACTGTTGTTGGTGACTTATTGACGTTTCGACAACCTGAGCAGAATGCATCTTCAAGTGTTTGTCAGTCGAAAACGATTGGCCGTCCCGAAATTCATCAGGGAACTGGGGCGAGTTTCAAATTTTAACTAATCGATAAACTGACACCACCACATAAAAGATCATGTTGAGATTGGTCATTTGACCAAGTATGATGCTTTTAGGGTAAACAGAGACCAAGTTATGGACCTTAAAATACGGTTCAAAATCCATACAAACGTCTCTAATTTTGAGAAAGCGTGCCCCAAAACCATATAAACTCTTAAAATTTTTATTATCAGTTTTGTGACAACTGTAAAATCTTGTCATGCACCTTCTGTTTGAAAGAAGATGAGATGAAAATCGCTATGTTTGCTCATTTTAAAAAGTATCACGAAAATCATAAAAAATTTTAAGAATTTATATGATTTTGGGGGACGCTGTCTCAAAATTAGAGACGTTTGTATGGATTTTGAACCACATTTCAAAGTCCATAACTTGGCCTCTGTTCACCCTAAAAGCATCATACTCGGTCAAATGACCAATCTCAACATGATCTTTCATGTGGTGGTGTCAGTTTATCGATTAGTTAAAATTTGAAACTCGCCCCAGTTCCCTGATGAATTTCGGAACGGCCAATTGGTCAGTTGAGTCATCATGGTATTGGCTGAAAGACTCGTGTTAAGTTTGTCATCAGTCATTGGTCGGTTTGAGGTCCGTTTATTGTTAGTCAAAATTAAGTCGGTCTGTTAGAAGTCCGTTTGTCGGTTTCGTTTTTCGTCGGGCATAGCTCTTTTGTAAGGTGCCGATACTTGTTGACATCTCCGTTTGGTCTTAGTTAGTGTATCAGCTTTCCAGGGTCAGTCGTTGAAAATAGTTTCTACTGTAGGTTAAACATTGAGCAGAGTCCCAGTCAGTGTTGTGGTTTGCCAGTTCATGATGCACAGCGAGGTGATTGTTGGCATCGCCATTCTCGAGGCTTGCTTTTGTTCAGTCAGTCTCTTGTTAAGGTTTCTGCCAGTCTCACCAATGTAGGAAGCCTGGCAATCTGAGCATTTGATCTTCTAAACTGCCCCCTGTTTGTTGTTGGGTTCGTCTCGGTGTTTAACGTTGGTTAGTAAGTGCCGCAACGTAGTAGTAGTTTTGTGGGCTACACGAATGTTGTAGGGCTGTAAGATCCGTCAGATAGTCTCAAAAGTGCCCTTAATGTAAGGTATAGTCACTGTAGTAACAGATGTCGGTTTCTTGTTCGTTGTGTCAGTTTCAGTAGGTCCGAAAATGTTTCGTCTAATAAAGTTAGCGTTGTACCTGCTTTTGATAAAAGTATGTTCAAGGTATTTGTTTTTGTCAAAAACTAGTTGCGCTCGTCTCGTCGAAGTCTTTATAGCCGTGGCTTTGTTTGAAATCGGGTTGTAGGATGATTCGTCAAGTAATCTATCGGTATGCGTCGGTTTTCTGTACACTGTCGTTCCCAGTTTGTTGTCGGAGCTTACCAAACTGTCTAGAAAAGGAAGTTTTCCATTTTCTTCGATTTCTTTGGTAAACTAGATGTCAGCGTTGCGTTCGTGAAGGTGGTCGTGAAAAGCGTCAGTTTCGTCTTTGTGAACGGCGGTAAAGGTGTCGTCAACGTAGCGTAACCAGAGCGGTATTGTTTGTCGGCAAGTTGGAAGCTTAAGGGCGCGTTCCTCCACATGTTGCATCACAATTTCTGCGACAACGACAGAAACGGGCAACCCCATGGCTGTTCCATGTAACTGTTTGTAGTGTTTACCGTTGTACTGAAAGTAAGTCGATGAAAGACAAAGTTTCAGTAAGTCCATGATGTCTTCTGTCGGTAACGGTAGTCTCGGCAGAATGTAATTGAATACTGGTGAACAGTGATTTCACATCAAAAGACACAAGCTTGAAGTCGTCAGGTATCAGCACTGTCTTAATAGCGTCAATAAAGTTTTCCGTCGATTGTTGTTTGCGTCTTGATTTGTCAGTTAGGGGTTGCAGTATAGTCGTCAAGTACTTAGACAGTTGATACGTAAATGACCCGAAGAATGAGACTTTATGTCGCATCGGTATACCGGGTTTGTGCAGTTTAGGTAGTCCGTAAAGTTTAGGTCGTTGTGGTACTGAGCCCCTCAGTCGATAGTAGCGTTGAGTGTTAATAGCGTCCGTCTTTTTTAGGTTGCAGTGCTGGCGTCGGGTCGCATTTAAGTTCTTCGTAAATTCGAGACAAAATAAAGTTTATGTATGTATGTATGTATGTATGTATGTAAGTTTGTTAGTCAGTTTTTTCCATAACAACAGTGACACGTCCAACAGTTCTTTTCAGAACTACCCTCACCCGGACAATCATACAATACGAATTACTCTTGTTTAAACAACTTTTTTACTCACTTAAGAATATGGAATAATAATCTTCCGTTATTTCTTCTAGTGTGTCGACATCCAGTTCTGTTTCAACATCATCATCAATATCGACGTCATCCAGCGTGTCAACTTCATCAAGGTAAGCACTGATGCTTAGTTTCATTTAGGTTTTATTGTTGAATAATACAAAGAAAATTGAACATATTTTTAGGATAGTCGATGACTTTTTAGGCAACTTATGACGTCTGGTAAAGCTTAAATGCAATTCAGTCCTGCTCTTAGGAGGCTTCGTTGAGCCCTTAAGGGACACGAATTGTGCTCAATGAGTATCGATGTCGAAACTTTTCCAGAAGTTATTATTTTCACAACTGATCAGAAAAACTCGTTATCGTTTGCGGTATAATGCAAAGCGATTTTTCTTTTTTAGTGTCTCCACTTCAAGTTCCGTGTCAACATCATCGTCAATATCAACATCATCAAGTGTCTCAACTTCTTCGAGGTAGTAATGAATTTTATTTTCTCACCTACGAGTTGTAATGTTTTCCTTAGGTACCTCAAAAACCCAACTAAAAGAAGTGAAAATATTCCTAATTTTATCATCTTTTAAACAACTTTCTAATCGCTCAAGAAGACCTCAGGAATATGAAGTGATAATCGGCTTCCGCTCTTTTTTCTAGTGTGTCGACATCTAGTTCTGTTTCAACATCATCGTCAATCTCGACGTCATCGAGTGTGTCAACTTCATCAAGGTATAGACTGATTATTACTTTCAATTAGCTTTGATTGTAAACTGATACAAACAAAATTAAGTATATTTTTACGATACACGATTTCCTTTTAGACAATTTATGATGTCTCGTAAAGCTTGAATGCAATTCAGTCCTGATTCTAGGGGGCTTCGTTGAGCCCATAATTTCAGGATCTTCAATTGTGTTCAATAAGTATCGATGTCGAAATTAAACTTTTCCGAGAGTTAATATTTTGCCAACTGTTAAGAGAAAAACTCCCGTTAAGGCTTAGTGTATAATAATAATAATAATAATAATAATAATAATAATAATCGATTTTTATTTTTTAGTGTCTCCACTTCAAGTTCTGTGTCGACATCATCGTCAGTATCAACGTCATCAAGTGTGTCAACTTCTTCAAGGTAGTAATGAATTTCATTTTCTCACCAACGTGTTGTAATGGTTTCACCAAGGACCTTAAGAACCCAACTATAAGAAATGAAAATGTTCCTAATTTTATTATCCTTTAAACAACCTTTCGATTTTTTTTTAAAAAACGGTCCTGTAACCAGGTGATAGAAACATATTAACAAAATAAAAACGTTACTCTGGTTAAAATTGTATAAAAATATGTACAATGTTTTTAAAACTCCCAACGTTTCGGTTGAACCTTCAACCTTCATCAGGGGAAAGTGAAAAAATAATTCGCAAAAAAACACGTTACTTATAGTGTGCCAAATTCAGATCTATTTCCCAAGCTTCAAGAATGCGTCGATTGCGCCAATAGCGAAGCGCGCGAAGTCTAAAAATAGAATGCAAATCACTGAATTCCTCGCGAGACTCAGTCGACATAAGCTTGTTCTGAGGGAAATACAGGGAATGTAAGCAAAATTTTTGTTTCACGAGTGTTTTAGTAACACCGGCTTTAGCTGTTAAAGAAATCTTCAAAATCATCCACCATTCCGGTTTGTTTGTCTGAGTCTTGTCTGAGTCATGACGTCACTCGCGCGCTTCGCTATTAGCGCTTGTGCGTAGGATCTTAGACGCCTCCCAAGAGACAGTGTGACCAGACCGTAAACAATGTTCCGCTAAAGCTGACTTTTGCGAGTGTTTATGTTCCACCGCTTTCTGGTGTTCTTTAAGGCGAGTAGAAAATTTGCGTTTGGTTTCCCCGATATAACTCTTGTCACAATCTTTGCATGGGATCGAGTAGATGGCGCCACGAGTCTGAAAACCTACCCACACTGAAAGATACCTGTCGTTCCATTCCCAAACACCCGGTTGCGCACAAGAGGGCTGTTGTTAAATGTTTGACCGATCGTGCAAAAACCATCCCATCTTCTAGTGATCAACGGTCAAAGGAAATGAAGCACGTAACAGCAGCACTGGTGGCGAATGGTTACCCAAAGCGATTTGTGATTAATGTTGGCAAACCTAAACGACTAGCTCAACAACTGTCAACAACTGCACCGGATGCTGCAAAGGGTTTCTGTATTCTACCATACATCAAGGGCACATCGGAGCCTATCAAACGAATTTTGAGTAATCACAACATCAAAGTTGCTCAAAAACCACACCTAACCATCGGGAATTTGTTTCCTAAACCTAAAGACCCAGTACCGAAAGATCAGACTCGTGGCGCCATCTACTCGATCCCATGCAAAGATTGTGACAAGAGTTATATCGGGGAAACCAAACGCAAATTTTCTACTCGCCTTAAAGCGGTGGAACATAAACACTCGCAAAAGTTAGCTTTAGCGGAACATTGTTTACGTTCTGGTCACACTGTCTCTTGGGAGGCGCTAAGATCCTACGCACAAGTGCTAATTGGCGCAATCGACGCATTCTTGAAGCTTGGGAAATTAACACCTGCAGGAGTCCGTTGAATCGTGACGATGGTATGCATTTGCCGCACGAATTTCTAAATCTTGCCTTGAGGGACAGAACTTAATAATGGATCCGAATTTGGCACACTATAAGTAACGTGTTTTTTGCGAATTATTTTTTCACTTTCCCCTGATGAAGGTTGAAGATTCAACCGAAACGTTGGGACTTTTAAAAGCATTGTACATATTTTTATACAATTTTAACCAGAGTAACGTTTTTATTTCTTAATATATAACCTTTTGATTACTGAAGAAGACTTCAGGACTATGAAGTGATAATCTTCCGCTACTTTTTCTAGTGTCTCGACATCTAGTTCTGTTTCAACATCATCGTCAATATCGACGTCATCGAGTGTGTCAACTTCATCAAGGTAAAGACTGATTATAACTTCCATTTAGCTTTTCTTGTTGACTAACAGAAAATTTTTTACGATACTCGATAGTTTTCTAGACATTTTGTGATGTCTGGTAAAACTTAAATGCAATTCAGCCCTGATCTAGGAGGCTTCGTTGACCCATAATTTTACGATCTTGAATTCTGTGTGTCTGTTCATTAAGTATCGATGTCGAAATAAAACATTTTCTGGAGTTATAATTTTCACAACTGATTAAAAAAAAAACTCCTGTTATGGTTTGATGTATAATGGTAATCGATTTTTCTTTTTTAGTGTCTCCACGTCAAGTTCTGTGTCGACATCATCGTCAATATCAACATCATCAAGTGTGTCAACGTCTTCCAGGTAGCAATAAATTTTATTTTCTCACCTACGAGTTGTTATGTTTGCCTTAAGAGCCCTACTATAACAAGTGAAAGTGCTATTAATTTTATTCTTGTTTAAACAACTTTTACTCAGTGAAGAAAACCTCAGGAATATATGGAGTGATAATCTTCCGTTATTTTTTTGTAGTGTGTCGACATCTAGTTCAGTTTCAACATCATCGTCAATATCGACGTCATCGAGTGTGTCAACCTCATCAAGTTAAAGACTGATTATTAGTTTCATTTTGGTTTTATTGTTAGCTAATACAAAGAAAATTGAAGATATCTTTAGGATACTTGATGACTTTTGTAAAGATGTCAGTCCTGCTCTTAGGAGGCTTCGTTGAGTGCACAATTTCAGGGTCTTGAATTGTGTTTAATGACTATCATTGTCGAAATTAAACTTTTCCTGGAGTTATTATTTTAACAACTGATAAGAAAAACTCACGTTATCGTTTGCTGCATAATAGTGATCGATTTTTCTTTTTTAGTGTCTCCACTTCAAGTTCTGTGTCGACATCATCAAGTGTGTCAACTTCTTCAAGGTGGCAATGAATTTTATTTCTTACGTACGAGTTGTAATGTTTTCCTTAAGAACCCAACTGTAAGAAGTGAAAATGTTATTAATGTTATTATCGTTTAAACAACTTTTTTAATCACTGAAGTAAACCTCAGGAATATGAAGTGATAATCTTGCGCTACTTTTTCTAGTGTATCGACATCAAGTTCTGTTTCAACATCATCGTCAATATCGACGTCATCAAGTGTGTCAACTTCATCAAGGTACAGACTGATTATTGGGCTCATCCTCGGTGTAAAAACCTGTGACACTCACCAGTGACGTAGAACAAAGAAAACAAGCAAGTCAACATAATAGACCTAACAATAGCTACAAAACAAAGAAAACCTGCACAGGTTTTTACACTACGGTAAACCCGATTATTGTGGGAGGCGCGGTGAACTTATAGTTAGTGCGCTCGACTCCGGAGGGGGAAACCTAACAAAATTGCGGGGGAATGACCTGCGATGAACTAGCATCCCGTCCAGGGGAAGTAGAAATACTTCTAGCCGCTTCATGCTACAGAAACCGGGACAAGCTCCGGCAGCTATGGGCCAGGCTTGGCTCTAAGGCTTCACTTCAAACCCGATAATTACTTTCATTTAGCTTTTATTCTTAGCTAATACAATCATCATCGTTAATATCAACATCATGCCAAGTGTTTAACTTCGTCGAGTTATAACAGAGTATGCTCAACTTATTTTATTCTTTAAATTACTTTAAGCCGCAGCACATTAAAATGGTGTAATATCGATTGTTAAGCCGTATAAATTTGCTTTTCAACGGACAAAAGTAGACATTTACAATTTATGTTGAAATTTTCTTCGTTCCCTTTCTAGTGTGTCAACATCAAGTTCTGTTTCAACATCGTCCTCGGCATCGACATCTTCGAGTGTTTCGACTCCCACTTCGACCAGTTTGTCAACACCAACTACGTCTAGGTATGGAAGAATCGGCAAATGGCACAGTGAACTACAAGTTTTTGTTTTCACAACACTACTTCTAACAGTTTACTACAGTTATAAGTTATTGTTAGAACACTCGTCGTCAATAAAGCTCAAAGATAGGTACTAACCAAGTTGTATTTTTGCGCCATTTCTGTTAGTGTGTCAACCTCAAGTTCTGTGTCGACGTCATCGTCAATATCGACATCATCAAGTTTGTCCACTTCGTCAAGGTATTTAAACATTATCAATACTGCCTTTAGCTAACAGAGTCTGTCTTTTGTTTTGTTATTCAACGTCACGTTCGTTATTGACATCGTCGTCAATATCAACATCATCAAGTGTGTCCACTACTTCAAGGAATTACGCTTGATCGCCTGAAACTATTACATGAAAACAAAATTAAGTTTGCACTTGAATTAAGGTTACAGTAAAGAATTTCTTACTAAACAACATGGTAGGCTTTTCAAAATTTTCAAAGAAGAACCCGTCATTGTTACGTGTTAAGTGACAACCTCTTTCTTTCGTTTAGTTATTTAACTTAAAGTTCGTTGTCAACATCGTCGCTCAGTATTAACATCATCAAGTGTGTTTACTTCATCACGGAAGTGTGTTTCCTTGGCTTAAACGATTAGAGAAAAGCAAGATCCCGTACACACTTGTTTTCTTCACATTGTAATGTGCTTCCTATTCTATGTGACTTAACATGATCACCAAAGTGGTACAAAGAAGGGCAAATCCTTGTTACATGGTAATCCTTGTAGATCTAAGAAAGCTGTCTTAATTTATTACCGGTAGCAATTTTATTTGAAATAGTAATTTTCTTTGATTTTTAGTGTGTCAACTTCAAGTTCAGTGTCGACGTCATCGTCAATATCAACATCATCAAGTGTGTCTACTTCGTCAAGGTAACGAAACATTATTAATTAAGGTTTGCATGAGTTCTTTAGCTTTAGCTACCGACCTCTGTCTTTCGTTTAGACATTCAACTTCAAATTCGTTGTTGACATCTTCGGCATCGTAAACATCATGAAGTGTGTCCGTCTCATTAATAAAAAGAAGTTTGATAAGCTGAAACAATTAAGTGAAAGCAAGATCAAGTACACACTCATTTCCTTTATATTGTAATATACTACTGGCTTTTCTTTTCTGTTAGTGTGTCAACCTCAAGTTCTGTGTCGACGTCATCGTCAATATCGACGTCATCAAGTGTGTCCACTTCGTCAAGGTATTTAAACACTATCAATATTGTGTTTAGCTAACAGACGCTGTCTTTCGTTTAGTTATTCAACTTCAAGTTCGTTATGGACATCGTCGTCAATATCAACATCATCAAGTGTGTCCACTACATCAAGGAATTGCGCTTGAGCGGCTGAAACTATTACATAAAAGCAAAATTAAGTTTGCACTTAAATTAAGTTTGCAGTAAAGAATTTCTTAGTAAACAATATGGAAGGCTTTTTAAAATATTCAAAGGACCCGTCACTTTTACATGGTATCCCCTTGTAGATTTTACAAAAACGTCTTTATTTTCGGTATCATGTTGTTTTTAAATAGCAATTTACTTTGATTTTTAGTGTGTCAACTTCAAGTTCAGTATCGACGTCATCGTCAATATCAACCTCATCAAGTGTCTCTACTTCATCAAGGTAACGAAGCATTATCCAATTCTGGTTTGGATGAGTTTTAAGTTTAGCTAAGAAGCTGAATCTCTCGTTTCGCATTTCAACTTCAAGTTCGTTTTCGACATCGTCCTCAAGATCAACATCATTCAGTATGTCCACTTCATCAAGGGAATGTGTTTTCTTACCTTTAACTATTAGATAAATTCAAGATCGGGAAGACACGTGTTTTCTCCACATTGTAATGAACTCTTGGCTTTTCTTTTCTGTCAGTGTGTCAACCTCAAGTTCTGTGTCAACATCATCGTCAATATCAACATCATCAAGTGTGTCCACTTCGTCAAGGTAATAAAACATTACCCAGTTATGTAACCATGAAATTTCACCTAATGTAAAGAGCTCTGCCTTTCGTTTGGTTATTTAACTTGAAGTTCGTTGTTGGCATCTTCGTCGTTATCAACGTCATCAAGTGTGTCCACTTCATCAAGGAATTGACCTCGCTTGGCTGAAACTATCAGATTAAAGCAAGATAAAGTACACACTTACTTTTTGATATTGTAATGTACGACTGTCTTTTCTTTTCTGTTAGTGTGTCAACTTCAAGTTCTGTGTCGACATCATCGTCAATATCAACATCATCAAGTGTGTCCACTTCGTCAAGGTAATAAAACATTACCCAGTTATGTTACCATGGAATTTCACTTAATGTAAAGAGCCCTACCTTTTGTTTGGAGTTCGTTGTCGACATTTTCGTCAATATCAACGTTATCAAGTGTATCCACTTTATCAATTAAGTGTGTTCGCTTGCCTTAGACTATCAGATTAAAGCAAGATAAAGTACACACTTAAATTCTTTACATTGTAATGTACTACTGGCTTTTTTTTCTGTTAGTGTGTCAACCTCAAGTTCTGTGTCGACATCATCGTCCATATCAACATCATCAAGTGTGTCCACTTCGTCAAGGTAACCAAACATTATCCCATAAGGTTGGGACGAGTTTTAACTTAAGCTAAGAAACTCAATCTATTTTTTTTCGTTGTTCAACTTCAAGTTCGTTGTCGGCATCGTCCTCAAGATATACATCATCAAGTGTGTCCACTTCATCAAGGAAATGTGTTTGCTTAGCTTTAACTGTTAGATAAAATCCAGATCAAGTACACGCGTGTTTTTTCGACATTGTAATGTACTACTGGCTTTTCTTTTCTGTTAGTGTGTCAACCTCAAGTTCTGTGTCGACATCATCGTCAATATCAACATCATCAAGTGTGTCCACTTCGTCAAGGTAACAAACGATGACCCAGTTATGTTACCATAGAATTTAACCTAATGTAAAAAGGCTCTCTCCGGCTTTCGTTTAGTTATTCAACTTAATGTTCGTTGTCGATATTTTCGTCAATATCAACGAAATCAAGTGTGTCCACTTTATAAAGGAACTGTGTTCGCTTGGCTTAAACTATTAGATCAAAGCAAGATCAAGTACACACTTATTTCTTTTACATTGTAATTCACTACTGACTTTTCTTTCCTGGCGTATCTCGATTAAAGTAAAAAATTCATATTAATGTTAGGCTTGGTGCACAATTCTCAAAGATGGACAAATCTTTGTTACATGGTAATCCTTCTAGACTTAAGGAACCTTTCTTAAGTTATTACCGTTATCAATTTGATTAAAAATAGCAATTTTCTTTGATTTTTAGTGTGACAACATCAAGTTCTCTGTCGACATCATCATCAATATCAACATCATCAAGTGTGTCCACTTCGTCAAGGTAACGAAGCATTAGTTACGTTTTGCATGACTTTTAACTTTACCTAGCAAGCTCTGTCTTTTATTTAGTTATTATCCCATAAGGTTGGGATGAGTTTTAACTTAAGCTAAGAAGCTCAATCTTTTGTTTCGTTGTTCAACTTCAAGTTCGTTGTCGGCATCGTCCTCAAGATACACATCATCAAGTGTGTCCACTTCATCAAGGAAATGTGTTTGCTAAGCTTTAACTATGACATAAAATCCAGATCAAGCCGGTACACACGTGTTTTCTCTACATTAAAATGTAGTACTGGCTTTTCTTTTCTGTTAGTGTGTCAACCTCAAGTTCTGTGTCGACATCATCAAGTGTGTCCACTTCGTCAAGGTAACAAACGATGACCCAGTTATGTTACCATAGAATTTAACCTAATGTAAAAAGCTCTCTCCGGCTTTCGTTTAGTTATTTAATTTAAAGTTTGTTGTCAATATTTTCGTCAATATCAACGTAATCAAGAGTGTCCACTTTATCAAGGAACTGTGTTCGCTTGACTTAAACTATTAAATCAAAGCAAGATCAAGTACACACTTATTTCTTTTACATTGTAATTTACTACTGACTTTTCTTTCCTGTTAGTCTATCAACTTCAAGTTCTGTGTCGACGTCATCGTCAATCTCAACATCATCAAGTGTGTCCACTTCGTCAAGGTAATGGAGCATATTTAATATTAAATTTAGCAAACAAACTCTTTCGTTTAGTTAACTTCAAGTTCGTTATCGACATCGTAGTGAATATCAACAGCATCAAGTGTGTTCACCTCATCAGAGAAATATGTTTGCTAGGCGTAAACGATTAGCTAAAAGCAAAATAAACTAGACACATTTTCTTCGTATTAAGATATAGTTTTTGTAGTAGGTGACTAAACCTGATCAGCACACTGGCGTATCCTGATTTAAGTAAAGAATTTTTTATTGAACAATACGTTAGGCTTTGTACATTTCCGAAAGAAAAACTAGTCCTTGTTACGTTTTAACCCTTCTAGATTTTACAAAGCCGTCTTTATCTATTACCGGTATCACTTTGTTTTAAATTGTAATTTCGTTTGATTTTTAGTGTGTCAACTTCAAGTTCAGTGTCGACGTCATCGTCAATATCAACATCATCTAGTGTGTCCACCTCCTCAAGGTAACGAAACATTATCCCATAAGGTTGGGATGAGTTTTACCCAGTTATGTTACCATGGCATTTAGCCTAATGTAAAAACCTCTGTCTTTCGTTTAGTTATTCAACCTTAACTTCTATGCCCACCTTTTCGTCAATATCAACGTAATCAAGTGTGTCCACTTCATCAAAGAAGTGTGTTCGCTTGGCTTAAACTATCAGATCAAAGCAAGATCAAGTACACACTTATTTCTTTTACGTTGTAATGTACTACTGGCTTTTCTTTCCTGTTAGTGTATCAACTTCAAGTTCTGTGTCGACGTCATCATCAATATCAACATCATCGAGTGTGTCCACTTCGTCAAGGTAATGAAACATTTTTAATATTAAATTTAGCCAACAAACTCTTTCTTTCGTTTAGTTATATAACTTGAAGTTCGTTGTCGACATCGTAGTGAATATCAACAGCATCAAGTGTGTCCACTTAATCAGTATCAGCGATTAGATAAAAGCAATTTAAAATAGACTTTTATTTTCTTCGCATTAAGATGTAGTTCTTGTAGAAGGTGACTAAACTTGATCACCAAACTAGCGTATCCTAACTAAAGTAAAGAATGTCTTAGTAAACAATACGTTAGGCTTTGTACATTTCTGAAAGAAAGACTAGTCCTTGTTACATTTAACCGTTTTAGAGTTTACCAAGCCGTCATTATCTACTACAAGTATCACTTTCTTTTAAATAGTAATTTCCTTCCATTTTTAGTGTGTCAACTTCAAGTTCAGTGTCGACGTCATCGTCAATATCAACATCATCAAGTGTGTCTACTTCGTCAAGGTAACGAAACATTATTAATTAAGGTTTGCATGAGTTCTTTAGCTTTAGCTACCGACCTCTGTCTTTCGTTTAGACATTCAACTTCAAATTCGTTGTTGACATCTTCGGCAATATAAACATCATGAAGTGTGTCTCTCTCATTAATAAAAAGAAGTTTGATCAGCTGAAACAATTAAATAAAAGCAAGATCAAGTACACACTTATTTCCTTTATATTGTAATATACTACTGGGTTTTCTTTTCTGTTAGTGTGTCAACCTCAAGTTCTGTGTCGACGTCATCGTCAATATCGACGTCATCAAGTGTGTCCACTTCGTCAAGGTATTTAAACACTATCAATATTGTGTTTAGCTAACAGGGGCTGTCTTTCGTTAAGTTATTCAACTTGATGATGTTGATATTGACGATGACGTCGACACTGAACTTGAAGTTGACACACTAAAAATGGAAGGAAATTACTATTTAAAAGAAAGTGATACTTGTAGTAGATAATGACGGCTTGGTAAACTCTAAAACGGTTAAATGTAACAAGGACTAGTCTTTCTTTCAGAAATGTACAAAGCCTAACGTATTGTTTACTAAGACATTCTTTACTTTAGTTAGGATACGCTAGTTTGGTGATCAAGTTTAGTCACCTTCTACAAGAACTACATCTTAATGCGAAGAAAATAAAAGTCTATTTTAAATTGCTTTTATCTAATCGCTGATACTGATTAAGTGGACACACTTGATGCTGTTGATATTCACTACGATGTCGACAACGAACTTCAAGTTATATAACTAAACGAAAGAAAGAGTTTGTTGGCTAAATTTAATATTAAAAATGTTTCATTACCTTGACGAAGTGGACACACTCGATGATGTTGATATTGATGATGACGTCGACACAGAACTTGAAGTTGATACACTAACAGGAAAGAAAAGCCAGTAGTACATTACAACGTAAAAGAAATAAGTGTGTACTTGATCTTGCTTTGATCTGATAGTTTAAGCCAAGCGAACACACTTCTTTGATGAAGTGGACACACTTGATTACGTTGATATTGACGAAAAGGTGGGCATAGAAGTTAAGGTTGAATAACTAAACGAAAGACAGAGGTTTTTACATTAGGCTAAATGCCATGGTAACATAACTGGGTAAAACTCATCCCAACCTTATGGGATAATGTTTCGTTACCTTGAGGAGGTGGACACACTAGATGATGTTGATATTGACGATGACGTCGACACTGAACTTGAAGTTGACACACTAAAAATCAAACGAAATTACAATTTAAAACAAAGTGATACCGGTAATAGATAAAGACGGCTTTGTAAAATCTAGAAGGGTTAAAACGTAACAAGGACTAGTTTTTCTTTCGGAAATGTACAAAGCCTAACGTATTGTTCAATAAAAAATTCTTTACTTAAATCAGGATACGCCAGTGTGCTGATCAGGTTTAGTCACCTACTACAAAAACTATATCTTAATACGAAGAAAATGTGTCTAGTTTATTTTGCTTTTAGCTAATCGTTTACGCCTAGCAAACATATTTCTCTGATGAGGTGAACACACTTGATGCTGTTGATATTCACTACGATGTCGATAACGAACTTGAAGTTAACTAAACGAAAGAGTTTGTTTGCTAAATTTAATATTAAATATGCTCCATTACCTTGACGAAGTGGACACACTTGATGATGTTGAGATTGACGATGACGTCGACACAGAACTTGAAGTTGATAGACTAACAGGAAAGAAAAGTCAGTAGTAAATTACAATGTAAAAGAAATAAGTGTGTACTTGATCTTGCTTTGATTTAATAGTTTAAGTCAAGCGAACACAGTTCCTTGATAAAGTGGACACTCTTGATTACGTTGATATTGACGAAAATATTGACAACAAACTTTAAATTAAATAACTAAACGAAAGCCGGAGAGAGCTTTTTACATTAGGTTAAATTCTATGGTAACATAACTGGGTCATCGTTTGTTACCTTGACGAAGTGGACACACTTGATGATGTCGACACAGAACTTGAGGTTGACACACTAACAGAAAAGAAAAGCCAGTACTACATTTTAATGTAGAGAAAACACGTGTGTACCGGCTTGATCTGGATTTTATGTCATAGTTAAAGCTTAGCAAACACATTTCCTTGATGAAGTGGACACACTTGATGATGTGTATCTTGAGGACGATGCCGACAACGAACTTGAAGTTGAACAACGAAACAAAAGATTGAGCTTCTTAGCTTAAGTTAAAACTCATCCCAACCTTATGGGATAATAACTAAATAAAAGACAGAGCTTGCTAGGTAAAGTTAAAAGTCATGCAAAACGTAACTAATGCTTCGTTACCTTGACGAAGTGGACACACTTGATGATGTTGATATTGATGATGATGTCGACAGAGAACTTGATGTTGTCACACTAAAAATCAAAGAAAATTGCTATTTTTAATCAAATTGATAACGGTAATAACTTAAGAAAGGTTCCTTAAGTCTAGAAGGATTACCATGTAACAAAGATTTGTCCATCTTTGAGAATTGTGCACCAAGCCTAACATTAATATGAATTTTTTACTTTAATCGAGATACGCCAGGAAAGAAAAGTCAGTAGTGAATTACAATGTAAAAGAAATAAGTGTGTACTTGATCTTGCTTTGATCTAATAGTTTAAGCCAAGCGAACACAGTTCCTTTATAAAGTGGACACACTTGATTTCGTTGATATTGACGAAAATATCGACAACGAACATTAAGTTGAATAACTAAACGAAAGCCGGAGAGAGCCTTTTTACATTAGGTTAAATTCTATGGTAACATAACTGGGTCATCGTTTGTTACCTTGACGAAGTGGACACACTTGATGATGTTGATATTGACGATGATGTCGACACAGAACTTGAGGTTGACACACTAACAGAAAAGAAAAGCCAGTAGTACATTACAATGTCGAAAAAACACGCGTGTACTTGATCTGGATTTTATCTAACAGTTAAAGCTAAGCAAACACATTTCCTTGATGAAGTGGACACACTTGATGATGTATATCTTGAGGACGATGCCGACAACGAACTTGAAGTTGAACAACGAAAAAAAATAGATTGAGTTTCTTAGCTTAAGTTAAAACTCGTCCCAACCTTATGGGATAATGTTTGGTTACCTTGACGAAGTGGACACACTTGATGATGTTGATATGGACGATGATGTCGACACAGAACTTGAGGTTGACACACTAACAGAAAAAAAAGCCAGTAGTACATTACAATGTAAAGAATTTAAGTGTGTACTTTATCTTGCTTTAATCTGATAGTCTAAGGCAAGCGAACACACTTAATTGATAAAGTGGATACACTTGATAACGTTGATATTGACGAAAATGTCGACAACGAACTCCAAACAAAAGGTAGGGCTCTTTACATTAAGTGAAATTCCATGGTAACATAACTGGGTAATGTTTTATTACCTTGACGAAGTGGACACACTTGATGATGTTGATATTGACGATGATGTCGACACAGAACTTGAAGTTGACACACTAACAGAAAAGAAAAGACAGTCGTACATTACAATATCAAAAAGTAAGTGTGTACTTTATCTTGCTTTAATCTGATAGTTTCAGCCAAGCGAGGTCAATTCCTTGATGAAGTGGACACACTTGATGACGTTGATAACGACGAAGATGCCAACAACGAACTTCAAGTTAAATAACCAAACGAAAGGCAGAGCTCTTTACATTAGGTGAAATTTCATGGTTACATAACTGGGTAATGTTTTATTACCTTGACGAAGTGGACACACTTGATGATGTTGATATTGACGATGATGTTGACACAGAACTTGAGGTTGACACACTGACAGAAAAGAAAAGCCAAGAGTTCATTACAATGTGGAGAAAACACGTGTCTTCCCGATCTTGAATTTATCTAATAGTTAAAGGTAAGAAAACACATTCCCTTGATGAAGTGGACATACTGAATGATGTTGATCTTGAGGACGATGTCGAAAACGAACTTGAAGTTGAAATGCGAAACGAGAGATTCAGCTTCTTAGCTAAACTTAAAACTCATCCAAACCAGAATTGGATAATGCTTCGTTACCTTGATGAAGTAGAGACACTTGATGAGGTTGATATTGACGATGACGTCGATACTGAACTTGAAGTTGACACACTAAAAATCAAAGTAAATTGCTATTTAAAAACAACATGATACCGAAAATAAAGACGTTTTTGTAAAATCTACAAGGGGATACCATGTAAAAGTGACGGGTCCTTTGAATATTTTAAAAAGCCTTCCATATTGTTTACTAAGAAATTCTTTACTGCAAACTTAATTTAAGTGCAAACTTAATTTTGCTTTTATGTAATAGTTTCAGCCGCTCAAGCGCAATTCCTTGATGTAGTGGACACACTTGATGATGTTGATATTGACGACGATGTCCATAACGAACTTGAAGTTGAATAACTAAACGAAAGACAGCGTCTGTTAGCTAAACACAATATTGATAGTGTTTAAATACCTTGACGAAGTGGACACACTTGATGACGTCGATATTGACGATGACGTCGACACAGAACTTGAGGTTGACACACTAACAGAAAAGAAAAGCCAGTAGTATATTACAATATAAAGGAAATGAGTGTGTACTTGATCTTGCTTTCACTTAATTGTTTCAGCTTATCAAACTTCTTTTTATTAATGAGACGGACACACTTCATGATGTTTACGATGCCGAAGATGTCAACAACGAATTTGAAGTTGAATGTCTAAACGAAAGACAGAGGTCGGTAGCTAAAGCTAAAGAACTCATGCAAACCTTAATTAATAATGTTTCGTTACCTTGACGAAGTAGACACACTTGTATTTTTGCGCCATTTCTGTTAGTGTGTCAACCTCAAGTTCTGTGTCGACGTCATCGTCAATATCGACATCATCAAGTTTGTCCACTTCGTCAAGGTATTTAAACATTATCAATACTGCCTTTAGCTAACAGAGTCTGTCTTTTGTTTTGTTATTCAACGTCACGTTCGTTATTGACATCGTCGTCAATATCAACATCATCAAGTGTGTCCACTACTTCAAGGAATTACGCTTGATCGCCTGAAACTATTACATGAAAACAAAATTAAGTTTGCACTTGAATTAAGGTTACAGTAAAGAATTTCTTACTAAACAACATGGTAGGCTTTTCAAAATTTTCAAAGAAGAACCCGTCATTGTTACGTGTTAAGTGACAACCTCTTTCTTTCGTTTAGTTATTTAACTTAAAGTTCGTTGTCAACATCGTCGCTCAGTATTAACATCATCAAGTGTGTTTACTTCATCACGGAAGTGTGTTTCCTTGGCTTAAACGATTAGAGAAAAGCAAGATCCCGTACACACTTGTTTTCTTCACATTGTAATGTGCTTCCTATTCTATGTGACTTAACATGATCACCAAAGTGGTACAAAGAAGGGCAAATCCTTGTTACATGGTAATCCTTGTAGATCTAAGAAAGCTGTCTTAATTTATTACCGGTAGCAATTTTATTTGAAATAGTAATTTTCTTTGATTTTTAGTGTGTCAACTTCAAGTTCAGTGTCGACGTCATCGTCAATATCAACATCATCAAGTGTGTCTACTTCGTCAAGGTAACGAAACATTATTAATTAAGGTTTGCATGAGTTCTTTAGCTTTAGCTACCGACCTCTGTCTTTCGTTTAGACATTCAACTTCAAATTCGTTGTTGACATCTTCGGCATCGTAAACATCATGAAGTGTGTCCGTCTCATTAATAAAAAGAAGTTTGATAAGCTGAAACAATTAAGTGAAAGCAAGATCAAGTACACACTCATTTCCTTTATATTGTAATATACTACTGGCTTTTCTTTTCTGTTAGTGTGTCAACCTCAAGTTCTGTGTCGACGTCATCGTCAATATCGACGTCATCAAGTGTGTCCACTTCGTCAAGGTATTTAAACACTATCAATATTGTGTTTAGCTAACAGACGCTGTCTTTCGTTTAGTTATTCAACTTGACATCGTCGTCAATATCAACATCATCAAGTGTGTCCACTACATCAAGGAATTGCGCTTGAGCGGCTGAAACTATTACATAAAAGCAAAATTAAGTTTGCACTTAAATTAAGTTTTGCAGTAAAGAATTTCTTAGTAAACAATATGGAAGGCTTTTTAAAATATTCAAGAAGGACCCGTCACTTTTACATGGTATCCCCTTGTAGATTTTACAAAAACGTCTTTATTTTCGGTATCATGTTGTTTTTAAATAGCAATTTACTTTGATTTTTAGTGTGTCAACTTCAAGTTCAGTATCGACATCATCGTCAATATCAACCTCATCAAGTGTCTCTACTTCATCAAGGTAACGAAGCATTATCCAATTCTGGTTTGGATGAGTTTTAAGTTTAGCTAAGAAGCTGAATCTCTCGTTTCGCATTTCAACTTCAAGTTCGTTTTTGACATCGTCCTCAAGATCAACATCATTCAGTATGTCCACTTCATCAAGGGAATGTGTTTTCTTACCTTTAACTATTAGATAAATTCAAGATCGGGAAGACACGTGTTTTCTCCACATTGTAATGAACTCTTGGCTTTTCTTTTCTGTTAGTGTGTCAACCTCAAGTTCTGTGTCAACATCATCGTCAATATCAACATCATCAAGTGTGTCCACTTCGTCAAGGTAATAAAACATTACCCAGTTATGTAACCATGAAATTTCACCTAATGTAAAGAGCTCTGCCTTTCGTTTGGTTATTTAACTTGAAGTTCGTTGTTGGCATCTTCGTCGTTATCAACGTCATCAAGTGTGTCCATTTCATGAAGGAATTGCCCTCGCTTGGCTGAAACTATCAGATTAAAGCAAGATAAAGTACACACTTACAAAAAAATAACGGAAGATTATCACTCCATATATTCCTGAGGTTTTCTTCACTGAGTAAAAGTTGTTTAAACAAGAATAAAATTAATAGCACTTTCACTTGTTATAGTAGGGCTCTTAAGGCAAACATAACAACTCGTAGGTGAGAAAATAAAATTTATTGCTACCTGGAAGACGTTGACACACTTGATGATGTTGATATTGACGATGATGTCGACACAGAACTTGACGTGGAGACACTAAAAAAGAAAAATCGATTACCATTATACATCAAACCATAACAGGAGTTTTTTTTTTAATCAGTTGTGAAAATTATAACTCCAGAAAATGTTTTATTTCGACATCGATACTTAATGAACAGACACACAGAATTCAAGATCGTAAAATTATGGGTCAACGAAGCCTCCTAGATCAGGGCTGAATTGCATTTAAGTTTTACCAGACATCACAAAATGTCTAGAAAACTATCGAGTATCGTAAAAAATTTTCTGTTAGTCAACAAGAAAAGCTAAATGGAAGTTATAATCAGTCTTTACCTTGATGAAGTTGACACACTCGATGACGTCGATATTGACGATGATGTTGAAACAGAACTAGATGTCGAGACACTAGAAAAAGTAGCGGAAGATTATCACTTCATAGTCCTGAAGTCTTCTTCAGTAATCAAAAGGTTATATATTAAGAAATAAAAACGTTACTCTGGTTAAAATTGTATAAAAATATGTACAATGCTTTTAAAAGTCCCAACGTTTCGGTTGAATCTTCAACCTTCATCAGGGGAAAGTGAAAAAATAATTCGCAAAAAACACGTTACTTATAGTGTGCCAAATTCGGATCCATTATTAAGTTCTGTCCCTCAAGGCAAGATTTAGAAATTCGTGCGGCAAATGCATGCCATCGTCACGATTCAACGGACTCCTGCAGGTGTTAATTTCCCAAGCTTCAAGAATGCGTCGATTGCGCCAATTAGCACTTGTGCGTAGGATCTTAGCGCCTCCCAAGAGACAGTGTGACCAGAACGTAAACAATGTTCCGCTAAAGCTAACTTTTGCGAGTGTTTATGTTCCACCGCTTTAAGGCGAGTAGAAAATTTGCGTTTGGTTTCCCCGATATAACTCTTGTCACAATCTTTGCATGGGATCGAGTAGATGGCGCCACGAGTCTGATCTTTCGGTACTGGGTCTTTAGGTTTAGGAAACAAATTCCCGATGGTTAGGTGTGGTTTTTGAGCAACTTTGATGTTGTGATTACTCAAAATTCGTTTGATAGGCTCCGATGTGCCCTTGATGTATGGTAGAATACAGAAACCCTTTGCAGCATCCGGTGCAGTTGTTGACAGTTGTTGAGCTAGTCGTTTAGGTTTGCCAACATTAATCACAAATCGCTTTGGGTAACCATTCGCCACCAGTGCTGCTGTTACGTGCTTCATTTCCTTTGACCGTTGATCACTAGAAGATGGGATGGTTTTTGCACGATCGGTCAAACATTTAACAACAGCCCTCTTGTGCGCAACCGGGTGTTTGGGAATGGAACGACAGGTATCTTTCAGTGTGGGTAGGTTTTCAGACTCGTGGCGCCATCTACTCGATCCCATGCAAAGATTGTGACAAGAGTTATATCGGGGAAACCAAACGCAAATTTTCTACTCGCCTTAAAGAACACCAGAAAGCGGTGGAACATAAACACTCGCAAAAGTCAGCTTTAGCGGAACATTGTTTACGGTCTGGTCACACTGTCTCTTGGGAGGCGTCTAAGATCCTACGCACAAGCGCTAATAGCGAAGCGCGCGAGTGACGTCATGACTCAGACAAGACTCAGACAAACAAACCGGAATGGTGGATGATTTTGAAGATTTCTTTAACAGCTAAAGCCGGTGTTACTAAAACACTCGTGAAACAAAAATTTTGCTTACATTCCCTGTATTTCCCTCAGAACAAGCTTATGTCGACTGAGTCTCGCGAGGAATTCAGTGATTTGCATTCTATTTTTAGACTTCGCGCGCTTCGCTATTGGCGCAATCGACGCATTCTTGAAGCTTGGGAAATAGATCTGAATTTGGCACACTATAAGTAACGTGTTTTTTTGCGAATTATTTTTTCACTTTCCCCTGATGAAGGTTGAAGGTTCAACCGAAACGTTGGGAGTTTTAAAAACATTGTACATATTTTTATACAATTTTAACCAGAGTAACGTTTTTATTTTGTTAATATGTTTCTATCACCTGGTTACAGGACCGTTTTTTAAAAAAAAATCGAAAGGTTGTTTAAAGGATAATAAAATTAGGAACATTTTCATTTCTTATAGTTGGGTTCTTAAGGTCCTTGGTGAAACCATTACAACACGTTGGTGAGAAAATGAAATTCATTACTACCTTGAAGAAGTTGACACACTTGATGACGTTGATACTGACGATGATGTCGACACAGAACTTGAAGTGGAGACACTAAAAAATAAAAATCGATATTTTTTATTATTATTATTATTATTATTATTATTATGTATTATTATTATTATTATTTTATTATTATTATTATTATTATTATACACTAAGCCTTAACGGGAGTTTTTCTCTTAACAGTTGGCAAAATATTAACTCTCGGAAAAGTTTAATTTCGACATCGATACTTATTGAACACAATTGAAGATCCTGAAATTATGGGCTCAACGAAGCCCCCTAGAATCAGGACTGAATTGCATTCAAGCTTTACGAGACATCATAAATTGTCTAAAAGGAAATCGTGTATCGTAAAAATATACTTAATTTTGTTTGTATCAGTTTACAATCAAAGCTAATTGAAAGTAATAATCAGTCTATACCTTGATGAAGTTGACACACTCGATGACGTCGAGATTGACGATGATGTTGAAACAGAACTAGATGTCGACACACTAGAAAAAAGAGCGGAAGCCGATTATCACTTCATATTCCTGAGGTCTTCTTGAGCGATTAGAAAGTTGTTTAAAAGATGATAAAATTAGGAATATTTTCACTTCTTTTAGTTGGGTTTTTGAGGTACCTAAGGAAAACATTACAACTCGTAGGTGAGAAAATAAAATTCATTACTACCTCGAAGAAGTTGAGACACTTGATGATGTTGATATTGACGATGATGTTGACACGGAACTTGAAGTGGAGACACTAAAAAAGAAAAATCGCTTTGCATTATACCGCAAACGATAACGAGTTTTTCTGATCAGTTGTGAAAATAATAACTTCTGGAAAAGTTTCGACATCGATACTCATTGAGCACAATTCGTGTCCCTTAAGGGCTCAACGAAGCCTCCTAAGAGCAGGACTGAATTGCATTTAAGCTTTACCAGACGTCATAAGTTGCCTAAAAAGTCATCGACTATCCTAAAAATATGTTCAATTTTCTTTGTATTATTCAACAATAAAACCTAAATGAAACTAAGCATCAGTGCTTACCTTGATGAAGTTGACACGCTGGATGACGTCGATATTGATGATGATGTTGAAACAGAACTGGATGTCGACACACTAGAAGAAATAACGGAAGATTATTATTCCATATTCTTAAGTGAGTAAAAAAGTTGTTTAAACAAGAGTAATTCGTATTGTATGATTGTCCGGGTGAGGGTAGTTCTGAAAAGAACTGTTGGACGTGTCACTGTTGTTATGGAAAAAACTGACTAACAAACTTACATACATACATACATACATACATAAACTTTATTTTGTCTCGAATTTACGAAGAACTTAAATGCGACCCGACGCCAGCACTGCAACCTAAAAAAGACGGACGCTATTAACACTCAACGCTACTATCGACTGAGGGGCTCAGTACCACAACGACCTAAACTTTACGGACTACCTAAACTGCACAAACCCGGTATACCGATGCGACATAAAGTCTCATTCTTCGGGTCATTTACGTATCAACTGTCTAAGTACTTGACGACTATACTGCAACCCCTAACTGACAAATCAAGACGCAAACAACAATCGACGGAAAACTTTATTGACGCTATTAAGACAGTGCTGATACCTGACGACTTCAAGCTTGTGTCTTTTGATGTGAAATCACTGTTCACCAGTATTCAATTACATTCTGCCGAGACTACCGTTACCGACAGAAGACATCATGGACTTACTGAAACTTTGTCTTTCATCGACTTACTTTCAGTACAACGGTAAACACTACAAACAGTTACATGGAACAGCCATGGGGTTGCCCGTTTCTGTCGTTGTCGCAGAAATTGTGATGCAACATGTGGAGGAACGCGCCCTTAAGCTTCCAACTTGCCGACAAACAATACCGCTCTGGTTACGCTACGTTGACGACACCTTTACCGCCGTTCACAAAGACGAAACTGACGCTTTTCACGACCACCTTCACGAACGCAACGCTGACATCTAGTTTACCAAAGAAATCGAAGAAAATGGAAAACTTCCTTTTCTAGACAGTTTGGTAAGCTCCGACAACAAACTGGGAACGACAGTGTACAGAAAACCGACGCATACCGATAGATTACTTGACGAATCATCCTACAACCCGATTTCAAACAAAGCCACGGCTATAAAGACTTCGACGAGACGAGCGCAACTAGTTTTTGACAAAAACAAATACCTTGAACATACTTTTATCAAAAGCAGGTACAACGCTAACTTTATTAGACGAAACATTTTCGGACCTACTGAAACTGACACAACGAACAAGAAACCGACATCTGTTACTACAGTGACTATACCTTACATTAAGGGCACTTTTGAGACTATCTGACGGATCTTACAGCCCTACAACATTCGTGTAGCCCACAAAACTACTACTACGTTGCGGCACTTACTAACCAACGTTAAACACCGAGACGAACCCAACAACAAACAGGGGGCAGTTTAGAAGATCAAATGCTCAGATTGCCAGGCTTCCTACATTGGTGAGACTGGCAGAAACCTTAACAAGAGACTGACTGAACAAAAGCAAGCCTCGAGAATGGCGATGCCAACAATCACCTCGCTGTGCATCATGAACTGGCAAACCACAACACTGACTGGGACTCTGCTCAATGTTTAACCTACAGTAGAAACTATTTTCAACGACTGACCCTGGAAAGCTGATACACTAACTAAGACCAAACGGAGATGTCAACAAGTATCGGCACCTTACAAAAGAGCTATGCCCGACGAAAAACGAAACCGACAAACGGACTTCTAACAGACCGACTTAATTTTGACTAACAATAAACGGACCTCAAACCGACCAATGACTGATGACAAACTTAACACGAGTCTTTCAGCCAATACCATGATGACTCAACTGACCAATTGGCCGTTCCGAAATTCATCAGGGAACTGGGGCGAGTTTCAAATTTTAACTAATCGATAAACTGACACCACCACATGAAAGATCATGTTGAGATTGGTCATTTGACCGAGTATGATGCTTTTAGGGTGAACAGAGGCCAAGTTATGGACTTTGAAATGTGGTTCAAAATCCATACAAACGTCTCTAATTTTGAGACAGCGTCCCCCAAAATCATATAAATTCTTAAAATTTTTTATGATTTTCGTGATACTTTTTAAAATGAGCAAACATAGCGATTTTCATCTCATCTTCTTTCAAACAGAAGGTGCATGACAAGATTTTACAGTTGTCACAAAACTGATAATAAAAATTTTAAGAGTTTATATGGTTTTGGGGCACGCTTTCTCAAAATTAGAGACGTTTGTATGGATTTTGAACCGTATTTTAAGGTCCATAACTTGGTCTCTGTTTACCCTAAAAGCATCATACTTGGTCAAATGACCAATCTCAACATGATCTTTTATGTGGTGGTGTCAGTTTATCGATTAGTTAAAATTTGAAACTCGCCCCAGTTCCCTGATGAATTTCGGGACGGCCAATCGTTTTCGACTGACAAACACTTGAAGATGCATTCTGCTCAGGTTGTCGAAACGTCAATAAGTCACCAACAACAGTTCTTTTCAGAACTGCCCTCACCCGAATGATCACACAATACGAACTACTGAATACTTTTGGGTTCAAACCCTTTACTATGTTAAACAAAAATAAAGTTTATAGCATTTTCACTTGTTATAGTAGTGTTCTTCAGGCAAACATTACAACTCGTAGGTGAGAAAATAAAATTCATTGCTACCTTGAAGATGTTGACACACTTGATGATGTTGATACTGACGAGGACGTCGAGAAAGAACTTGAAGTGGAGACACTAAAAACGAAATATCAATTAACATTATGTATCAAACCATAACGGGAGTTTTTCTTATCAGTTGTGAAAATAATTACTCCGGAAAACGTTTTATTTCAACATTGATACTTAATGAAAACAATTCAAGATCCTAAAATTATGGGCTCAACGAAGCCTCCTAGGATCAGGACTGAATTGCATTTAAGCTTTACCGGAGATCACAAATTGACTAAAAAACTATCGAGTATCGTTGGCATTAGTTAACAATAAAAGCTAAATGAAAGTAGTTATCGATCGTTACCTTGATGATGTTGACACACTTGATGACGTCGATATTGAGGATGATGTTGAAACAGAACTAGATGTCGACACACTAGAAAAAATTCGGGAAGATTATCATTGAGGTCTTCCTCAGTAATCAAAAAGTTTTTTAAGGATCATAAAATTAGAAACATTTTCACTTTTTTTGGGTTCGTGAGGTTCTTGAGGAAAACACTACAACTCATAGGTGAGAAAAACTCATTGCTACCTTTATTTTTATTTATTTACTTTTATTTGAAGATTGGATTGTACTAGTTAACAGAAGCAAAATGAAACTAATGATAAGTCCTTACCTTGATGAAGTTGACACACTCGATGACGTCGATATTGAAGATGATGTTGAAACAGAACTAGATGTCGACACACTAGAAAAAATAGCATAAGATAATTACTTCATATTTCTAAATTCTTCTTTAATGATTAAAAAGTTGTTTAAAGGATAATAAAATTAGAAGCATTTTCACTTCTAATGGTTGGGTTTTTGAGGTCCTTGAGGAAAACATTACAACTCGTAGGAGAGAAAATAAAATTTATTGCTACCTTGAAGAACTTGACACACTTGATGATGTTGATATTGACGATGATGTCGACACAGAACTTGAAGTGGAGACACTAAAAGACAAAAATCGATTACTAGTATAAATCAAGCCATAACTGGAGTTTTTCTTAACACTTGGCAAAAAAATAACTCCAGGAAAAGTTTAACTTCGACATCGTTACTCAATAAAGGAAAGTCAAGATTCTGAAATTATGGGTTCAGCGAAGCCTCCTAAAATCAGGACTGAATTTCATCTAAGCTATACCGGAAATCATAAAATGCCTAAAAATTCATCGAGTATCGAAAAAATATCTTGAAATTTGTTTGTATCAGCTGAAAAAACGCTAAATGAAACAAATAATCAGTCTTTACCTTGATGAAGTTGACACACTCGATGACGTCGATATTGACGATGATGTCGACACAGAACTTGAAGTGGAGACACTAAAAGATAAAAATCGATTACTAGTATAAATCAAGCCATAACTGGAGTTTTTCTTAACACTTGGCAAAAGAATAACTCCAGGAAAAGTTTCATTTCGACATCAATATTCAATGAACACAATTCAAGATCCAATTAGGACTGAATTGCATTTAAGCTTTATCAGACATCACAAATGAAATATTTGTTTACGAATACACTTTTTATGTCTTCACGCGAGAAGGATTGTTAATAAATTAATTAATATGACTTTTACTCATGGATGAAAAATAATAAATTCAGGACAAGGTGAGTGGTTTGGGGCAATTCTTTCTACCCCTACAGAGAACATTAGTGATCACGTGGTGGCACGGAGTTACGTGTCATTCTTCAATGCCAAAGAAGGTGGAAAAATTTAACATCTCCTCCCCTCGCCTTTCCCTCATGTTGTTCTATTTGACCTTGTTTTGCGCCCGTATCTGAGCCCTCACCTTTACTGGGCTGAACTTTTGTGTGGCCAATGTGGTGAAAGTATATTTTGTAAAGTTTTATATGAAATAATTCATATTTGTACTGCGGTTATAGATGAAGTGAAGAGTGATCATCGCAATAATTTTTCCAATTTAAGCAATTGGAATGAAGAAGCCAGAAAAAAATCAGGGCTTCAAAGTATATTTTGTAAACTTATTTTGCATATTACTGTTTAAACAGAACTAGATGCCGACACACTAGAAAACATAGCGGAAGATTATCACTTCATATTCCTGAGATCTTGTTCAGTTATTAAAAAGTTGTTTAAAGAATAATAAAATTAGAAACATTTTCACTTCTTATGGTTAGGCTCTTAACGTCCTTGAGGAAAACATTACAACTCGTAGTTGAGGAAATAAAATATTCACTCCTACCTTGAAGAAGTTGACACACTTGATGATGTTGATATTGACGATGATGTCGACACTGAACTTGATGTAGAGACACTTAAAAAAGAAAAATCGATTACTATTATACCTCAAACGATAACGAGACTTTTTCTTATCAGTTGTGAAAATAATAACTCCAGGAAAAGTTTAACTTCGACATCGTTACTCAATAAAGGAAAGTCAAGATTCTGAAATTATGGGCTCAGCGAAGCCTCCTAAAATCAGGACTGAATTTCATCTAAGCTATACCGGAAATCATAAAATGTCTAAAAATTCATCGAGTATCGAAAAAATATCTTGAAATTTGTTTGTATTAGCTGAAAAAACGCTAAATGAAACAAATAATCAGTCTTTACCTTGATGAAGTTGACACACTCGATGACGTCGATATTGACGATGATGTTGAAACAGAACTAGACGTCGATACACTAGAAAAAATAAAGAAGATTATCACTTCTTATTACTAAGGTTTTCTTAAGTGATTAGAAGAGTTCCTTAAAGGATAATAAAATAAATTACATTTTCCAATTGGGTTCCTGTGGAAAACATTACAACGCGTACGTAAGAAAATAAAATTCATTTCTACCTTGAAGAGGTTGAAAACACTTGATGATGTTGATATTGATGATGATGTCGATACAGAACTTGAAGTGGAGACACTTAAAAAAGAAAAATCGATTACCATTATATAGTAAACGATAACAAGAGTTTTACTTATCAGTTGGCAAAATAATAACTTGAGGAAAAGTTTAATTTCGACATCAATACTTAACGAACACAATTGAAGATCCTGAAACTATACTGTCAAAAAGGCCTACTAGGATCAGGACTGTCATCGAGAAGTCATCGAGTTTAGTAAATATCTAGCTTATATCTTGTTTGTATTGGTTAACAATAAAACCTAAATAAAACCAATAATCAGTCTTTACCTTGATGAAGTGGATACACTCGATGACGTCGATATTGACGATGAAGTTGAAACTGAACTAGACGTCGAGACACTACAACAAATAAAGGGCGATAATCACCTGATATTCCTGAGATAAGCGCTTAAAAGGTTTTTTCTTCAGTTCTTATAGTTAAAAAGTAATTATTACTTATCAAATAAGATACTATAAATTCATTGTTACCTTGACGAAGTGGACACACTTGATGATGTTGATATTGACGATGATGTCGACACAGAACTTGAAGTTGAGACACTAGAGGGATAGTACAGTGAATATTTAGAGGTACTTGAATATTCGCGGATAAAACAGTCCAGATACTAAACGGAAACAATTTTCTCCCATTTACGAAACATAGTTGTTAAGGTAAAGAGCTTGTGATGGTCTGCATGGAGCAGAACTGCAACTTGCTTAGTGCATATCTTTGAGAATTATTCACGATGACTGTTTCAAAAGTAACTGATAACTAGAGTAAATTCCTAGAAACAGAGTCGTGAAAACAAAAGCTTCTTGTTAACTATTTCATCTGCCGATTTTTCCATACCTACACGTAGCTGCTGTTGACAAACTGGTCATTACAACTCGTACGTAAGAAAATAAAATTCATTACTACCTTGAAGAAGTTGACACACTTGATGATGTTGATATTGACGATGATGTCGACACAGAACTTGAAGTGGAGACACTTAAAAAGAAAACTCGGTTATCATTATAAAGGAAAGGATAAGGAGAGTTTTTCTTAACAGTTGGCATAAAAATTAGTGCAGGAAAAGTTTAATTTCGACACCGACCCTCCCTGAAGAGAATTCAGGTCCTGAAAATTACAGGCTCAACCAAGGCTACTAGGATAGACTAGCCTGGTTCAAAACTAAATTAAATTTAAGTTTCACCAGGCAATCTAATATTTCTAAAACACTATCAAGCATCGTGAAGAAATCTATAATTTGGATTGTACTAGTTAACAGAAGCCAAATGAAACTAATGATCAGTCCTTACCTTGATAAAGTTGACACACTCGATGACGTCGATATTGACGATGATGTTGAAACAGAACTAGATGTCGACACAATAGAAAAAATAGCATATGATTATTACCTCATATTTCTAAATTCTTCTTTAATGATTAAAAAGTTGTTTAAAGGATAATAAAATTAGAAACATTTTCACTTCTAATGGTTGGGTTCTTGAGGTCCTTGAGGAAAACATTACAACTCGTAGGAGAGGAAATAAAATTTATTCCTACCTTGAAGAAGTTGACACACTTGATGATGTTGAAATTGACGATGATGTCGACACAGAACTTGAAGTGGAGACACTAAAAAAAATCGATTACCATTTTACTGCAAACGATAACAAAAGCTTGTTGTTCACTATTTCATCTGCCGATTTGTCCATACCTACACATAGCTGCTGTTGACAAACTGGTCATTACAACTCGTACGTAAGAAAATAAAATTCATTACTACCTTGAAGACGTTGACACACTCGATGATGTTGATATTGACGAGGATGTCGACACAGAACTTGAAGTGGAGACACTAAAAAAGAAAAGTCGGTTATCATTATAAAGGAAAGGATAAGGAGAGTTTTTCTTAACAGTTGGTAAAAAAAATAAGTGTAGGAAAAGTTTAATTTCGACATCGAGACTTCCTGAACAAAATTCAAGGTCCTGAAAATTACAGGCTCAACCAAGGCTACTGGGATAGACAAGCCAGGTTCAAAACAAAATTAAATTTAAGTTTTACCAGGCAATCTAATCTATCTAAAACACTATCAAGCATCGTATCTAAATCTACAATTTGGATTGTACTTGTTTACAAAAGCCAAATGAAACTAATGATCAGTCTTTACCTTGATGAAGTTGACACACTCGATGACGTCGATATTGACGATGATGTTGAAACAGAACTAGATGTCGACACACTAGAAATATTAGCGGAAGGAAACGATAACAAGAATTTTTCTTATAAGTTGGCAAAGAAATAATTGCAAGAAAAGTTTAATTTGGACATCGACCCTTCATGAACACAATTTAAGATCTTGAAATTACAGGCTCAACTAAGCCTTTAAGAATAGACTAGCCTGATTCAGGACTGAATTAAAGTTAAGCTTTACTGGGTGATATAAACTATCTAAAACGTTATCGAGCATCGTGCAGAAATCTCCAATTTGGATTGTACTAGTTAACAATAAAAGCTAAATGAAACTAATGAGCAGTCTTTACCTTGATGAAGTTGACACACTCGATGACGTCGATATCGACGATGATGATGAAACTGAACTAGACGTCGAGACACTAAAAAAAATGAAGATTTTCATAGAAGTTTCCTGAGATGAGCGCTTAAGAGGTTTTTTGTTCAGTTTTTTTTTGTTGTTGGATACTTTAAGTAATTATTACTTCTCACATAAGATAATATAAATTTATTGCTACCTTGACGAAGTGGACACACTTGATGAAGTGGATACCGACGATGATGTCGACACAGAACTTGAAGTTGAGACACTAGAGGGAAAGTACAGTGACTATTTAGAGGTATTTGAATATTGCTGGGATAAAACGGTCGAGATACTAAACGGAAACAAATCTGTTCCATTTAGAAAACTTAATTGTTAGGACAAACAGGTCGTGAAGGTACATGGAGCAAAATTGCAACTTGTTTAGTGCATATCTTTGAGATTTATTCGCGTTGACTGTTTCAAAAGTAACTGATAACTATAGTAAACTGTTCGAAGCAGGGTAGTGAAAAAAAACTTCTTGTTTACTATTTCATCTGCCGATTCTTCCATATCTAGACGTAGTTGCTGTCGACAAACGGGTCATTACAACTCGTGAGTGCGAAAATAAAATTCATTCCTACCTTGAAGAAGTTGACACACTAGATGAGGTTGATATTGATGATGATGTCGACACAGAACTTGAAGTAGAGACACTAAAAAAGAAAAATCGATTACCATTATACAGGAAACGATAACAAGAGTTTTTGTTATCAGTCGGCAAAATAATACTTGCAGGAAAAGTTTAATTTCGGCATCGACCCTACATGAACACAATTTAAGATCTTGAAATTACAGGCTCAACCAAGCCTACAAGGATAGACTAGCCCGTTTCAACACTAAATCACATTTAAGTTTTACCAAGCGATATAAACTATCTAAAACGTGATCGAGCATCGTGTAGGATATCTTCAATATAGATTGTACTAGTTAATAATAAAAGCCAAATGAAACTAATGATCAGTCTTTACCTTGATGAAGTTGACACACTCGATGACGTCGATATTGACGATGATGTGGAAACAGAACTAGATGTCGACACACTAGAAAACATAGCGGAAGATTATCACTTCATATTCCTGAGACCTTCTTTAGTGATTAAAAAGTTGTTTAAAGGATAATAAAATTGGACACATTTTTACTTCTATGCTTGGGTTCTTGAGAAAATAAAATTCATTCCTACCTTGAAGACGTTGACACACTAGATGAGGTTGATATTGATGATGATGTC
>JAHPZR010028341.1:52500-59457 GCA_019787425.1 Platygyra sinensis
TAATGATCAGTCTTTACCTTGATGAAGTTGACACACTCGATGACGTCGATATTGACGATGATGTTGAAACAGAACTAGATGTCGACACACTAGAAAAAATAGCGGAAGATTATCACTTCATATTCGCGAGGCCTTCTTTAGTGATTAAAAAGTTGTTTAAAAGATAATAAAATTAGACACATTTTCACTTCTCATGCTTGGGTTCTTGAGAAAATAAAATTCATTCCTACCTTGAAGACGTTGACACACTAGATGAGGTTGATATTGATGATGATGTCGACACAGAACTTGAAGTGGAGACACTGAGAAAGAAAAACCGATTACCATTATACCGCAAACGATAACGAGAGTTTTTCTTATTAGTTTTGAGAATAATAACTCCAGGAAACCTTTATTTGCGACATCGATACTTAACGAACACAATTCAAGATCCTGAAATTATAAGCTTAACATAGCCTCCAAGGTTCAGGACTGAACTGCATGTAAGCGTTACCAGACATCAAAAATTATCTAAAAAGTCATCATGTATCGTAAAAGTATCTTTAATTTTGTTTGTATTAGCAAACAATGAAGGTAAATGAAGCTAATTATCAGTCTTTACGTTGATGAAGTTGACACACTCGATGACGTCGATATTGAAGATGATGTTGACACAGAACTAGAAGTCGACACACTAGAAAAATAAAGGGAGATCATCACCTCACATTTCTGTGATGAGGGTTTAAAAGTTGCTTTTTGTCACTTCTTATAGATGGATACCTAAGTTACTATTACTTCTCACATAAGATACTATTAATTCATAGCTACCTCGACGACGTGGACAGACTTGATGTTGATATTGACGAAGATGTCGACACAGAACTTGAAGTTGTAAAACTGCAAGGAAAGTACAGTGATTACTGAGAGGTATTTTGAACATTCCTGGGACAAAATGTTTGAGACACTAAACAGAAACAATTCGGCTACTCATACAAATTATTAGTGTTAAGATAAAGAGGTTGTGAAGGTCTACATGGCACAAAACTACAAACTTGTTTAGTACCTATATTTGAGCTCTATCGAGTACATGGTTTCAAAAATAACTGATAACTATAGCAAACTGTTAGAAGTAGCGCCGTGAAAACAAAAACTTGTTGTTCACTACGTCATATTCCGATTTATACGCCATAATAACTGATATTAGACCATTTTACTGTGCTGCGGCGTAAAGCAGTTTTATAAATTAGTTAAGCATACTCTCTTATACCTCGACGAAGTTGACACACTTGATGACGTTGATGTTGACGATGATGTTGACACCGAACTTGAGGTTGAGATACTAAAGGACATATCAGAGATCATTATTATGATTTAAAAAGAGGCATGTACTTATGAATCTTTTTAAAACAAAACCATCATAGATATGTTTCAAATTAACCTTTCGGAAAACTTTATTTCATAACGTCAGTCTTTAGCCAGATCAGATCATGAAGATTTAACTGAAAACATGGATTCTCAAATACCTTGATGTGGTTGGTGTTGATAGAGAAGTCGTGGTTGGTGTTGATATAGTAGTCGAGGTGGGAGTTGATGCACTTAGGGAGGATGACAACTCCGACGACGACGTTGACGAGGTACTGCAAACAAAAAGAAAGATCATTTTCAGTCACTATTATATTTGGGGGCTATCGACAAAACACTGATCCCCAGTTAGCCGATCCCATACTGACCCCCTGTATAATCAGAGGACAAAATCTAAAAAGCCGTGGAACAGTAAAACAGTGGAAAAGAAGAGAAGAAACAGAAAGCGGTGGAGAAAAAGAGAGGTTTGGACGAAACCCAGTTTGTCTGCTAGCTTCTCCACTGTTTTGTTTGTTTTTAGTATCTTTGTGAGCTACAGATGACCGTCTCCTACAGCCGGACACTATTTCTCGCCAACAGTTTGCCAACGTGTTTCCGACACATCAATTTGAGTTTGCCAATTTTAGTTTGCCGTGTGAAGGCTGCTTTAGAGAACCTAGACGGCAACGGCAACGTCGCAAAACAAAAGGTTAATGACCATAACGGTGGCTGTGCCTTTCAATTCTTGGTAGATTTCTGCATTTTCTAGAGAACATGAATGATGACGGCTAATTTTTAAAATTATATTCCGAATTTAACGCTGCCTTCCATATTCAATTTCGCGATAGCTTTTCAGCGAGAAACAAACTAAATGAATTTAGGGTATCGCGAGATTCGTAGGTAAAATAAAAGTTTACTTTTTAATCGACGTTGTCCACGGCATGGCTGTTGTGGTCTCGAAAACCCCCTAATTGGACAACGCCGAGGGACATCATCAGATTCGCGTAATTTCAACAAAACACACTGAAAACACAATCTATAACTCCATTACTACACTAACCTGACGCTGATAAATGATTTTGAAGCCTACTTAGCTTAGGTAGAAAATTATTCAGTGTCTGCTATTGCTTTGTTGTAGCTACCCCGATGAGGTGTTAAGGTGGCTCGATCGGATTTTTGAGTCTCGATACCGTTCAACTTTGAGCAACTAGCGCACCACCATTATCGATCCAACAGAAAATCATTTTATCAAAAATTGCCCCCAAAATTCTTAAATTGGGCGTGAATTAAAAACCACTCGATGAATTTTTTTTATACTTGGCCCTCAATAAGATTAATCCATATTTAACGTAAAACCGGTGTTTCAAATAAATTGAAACATTTTAAGGCTGCTAATTTTCGGCGTAAACTCAGGAAAATAGTGCGCTTATTTTCACTCATGTTGGTTGTTGTCTTCATTATAATTTTCTTTTGTCTCGAATTACCATGCTATTGTACATTTCTGTATATCATGAATTCATTAAACGCGCATTTGCTTTCCGATAAATTCTCGAAGCATGCTAAAATATGCCGAGTTAGCATTACAATAACATTTGTTGTTATTGTAGTGCCAGCTCGGGATATTTTAGCATGCCTCGGGAAAGTCGCCGCAAACGGTAATCCCGAGTTAATGAATCATAATATACAGAAATGTACAACAGCATGGTGATTCGAGACAAAAGAAAATTATAATGAAGACAACAAACAACGTGAGTGAAAATAAGCGCAATATTTTCCTGAGTTGACGTTAAAAATTAGCAGCCTTAAAATGTTTCAATTTATTTGAAACTCCGGTATTACGTTAAATATGGATTAATCTTATTGAGATCCAAGTATAAAAAAAATTCATCGAGTGGTTTTTAATTCACGCCCAATTTAAGAATTTTAGGGGCAATAGCCCATTTCACGGTTAATTTTTCTCATTTGCATTACAATGTAATCCAACGTGGATGCGAGGCAATTTCGGGCTAAAACTGCGAGATAGCCCGAAATTGCCTCACATACATGCTAGAATTTATTGTAATGCAAATGAGAAAAGCTAACCGTGAAAAGGGCCATTTTTGATAAAATGCAAAATAACGGCCTACACCAGTGGATATTCACGCCAATGTTTCTGAAAATCAAACGGAGCGATTTCTCTGAGATTTTCATTTCAGGTAATTACATGTTAGAAGATTCCTTTAAGACCACAATTCCATTTAGTCAAGTCTTGTGGACATAGTCTGCAATAACATTTAAAACAACTCTGCTTTTGTTGCATTTTGACACCTTGAAAATTCACTCGTAATTTTCTCGAAAACGCTCTTATAGATTTTTTTACAATTTTGCCATCGTTGAGGCAGCTATGTCAAGTCCGAGATCCCGACGTCGTATTTCCGAAATTATGTCTGGTGATAAGTTATTCGGTCTTATGTAAAATGGGGCATGGCGTCATTTCGTTGCTATGGTAACTCAGATCTTGGTGAAATGTACCCCATTTGAAACTTTCATCTTTCTCTAGCACACCACTGACGTTTGATTTTCTGTTGGATTGATAATGGTGGTGCTCTAGTCGCTCAAAGGTGAACGATATCGTGAATCAAAAATCCGATCTAGCCACCTTAAAGAACAAAGGCTTCAAAAGTTAGTATTCGTTTATTATTCTAAGTACAGTTATGGCCCAAAACGCAGACAAAAAGGGTGGTATTTGTAAGCTCCAGTGTCCGTAATAGTCATAATGACGTTGCAAGTTACCAACCTGATGGTGATAGGTGTTGGTGAGCTCGAAGTAGTAAAGGAAGTAGTAGTAAATCTTGTTGATTTCGCAGTGCCTGTCTGTTCTCTCGGACTTGATGATGTACTTGATGATGAGAAACAAACAAAAGGTTAAGCCATTATTACATTTCAATATCACGAAAATATTCCCAAAATAAGTAGCGTTAATCCTCCAATAAGCGCCACCATCGAATAAGCGCCCGTCACATCGGCCAATATTTTAAATAAGTGTCCCTTCGAATAAGCGCCCCCTCCCTCCCATTTTGTGGCCTAATAATGAGACAAGAAAGAATGAAACAGTTTTCGTCATGCAGTATAAGATTTGCACATTGTTTCAGTTCGTAAACACGTTGAGCGAAAGGGTTGAACACGTTAAGTACTAAAGGTGCCGCGATTTCAACTTTAGAATCACCATTTTATGCCGATAATCAGCTTATCTTGTTGTTTATGAGGAGATGGTGGATCAGAAAATTGATCCTGCTAGGTTACGATTTAAGAAAATATTTTTTTTCGTAAACTTTTTTTTTTAATTTGCAGCAGCAGTACACTACTTAAAATACAACAATTACAGTACTTACTTACAATGTGAGGTCCTTACACTACTAGCGATACTGCACTCTACTTACAATACAACCCTTACAGTACTTGTTTACAATGTGAGGTGTTTACGCTGCAAGCAATGCTATACACTGCTAGATAAACACATACATTTACGTATCTACTATAAATAGGGTGGGGGGATGTAACTTTCTGTGACACGAGCTTCTAACTCAGAAAAGACAAAAAAATTCAATGAAACATATTTTCCCCGCTGATTCACTGAAAAATTAGCTTTACATATTTTGCATATCGAACCGGGAAAATCAGAAGGGAGCGTCTGAAGGAAAGAAAAAACAAAGAGAGAGAGAGAGAGAGAGAGAGAGAGACCCTAAACTGGTAAAAGTTACTAAAGACAAAAAGGTTCAATTTCTTTCTTGTATTGTTTTAAAGAAGGCTTAAGGTTATTCCTCACAATTGCACTGCGCATCCTTTCTGCGCATAATTTATGGCGTCATTTAGCGCGCTCTCGTGCACGTGCACACTGAAAACATGGCGGATTTGCCTTGATATTGAGCTCTTTCAGTTGAAAAATGGCTATAGCTCACCAACGAGCATGGGCACCCCAATTTTTTTTCCAGTCATTCTAATCAACTTATCATAAACTTTGCTTGAGGAAAGACTGATCTGATTTCTATTGCTGAAAATTGAATAAATAGCGAAAATAGCAAGTAAACTGTGGTCTTTTCTATTTTGCCCTATGGTAACCATGTCAAGAAATTTGGTTGAAATTTTAATCAAGGACTCAACTTTCTGTCTAAATCAAACTTAAAAAGTTTATTTGTGTCCGATACAACCCATTGACTCCAGTTTAATGCGTGTTCTCATGAGTCTCGGTCACAAAAATTTACAATTATTACTGGGAATGCGTTCTTGTAATAAGCGTTAAATAATGCCAAAATGAGTCATTTTCAATGCCCAAGTGCTCCTTAATGAGTATGGGCACCCCCCTTTTTTATTTCAAAATTGAAGTTCTCATATGATAAATATTCAGTGGGCAAATTTTGAACGAAAATCTATTGTCAGTTTTATTTCAGGGTAATAACCTTAAAATTTTCAATAGTTGGAATATTTCCTTTGCTTCTGCAAGGCCAAATGTAGAATCTTGCAAGCAACAAAACAAAGTTAATTACAGCTTTGTTTTTAGAAGTATCAGGCAAGATGACAAGATTGTTAAGAAGATAGTCATCGGATAGACAATTACGGTCCTTTAGAGAAGCAATAAGGTGTTTCCAAAAAAAGTTCTATTTTTCTGCAGAACCAGAAGAGGTGCGTGAAATTTTCAGCTTCCTCGTGGCAAAAAGTACATCTAATGTTATCTTTGTATTCCATTTTGACTAGGGATACATCTGTTGCCAAAGTTTGGTGAAGGTATCTAAATTGAAATTCAATCAGTTTGGTGCTTTTGGTACATTTAATAGTAGTCATGTACGCGTCATGCCAGATTAGATTGCGAGCTTCCGGGAAAACCTTGGTCATTTCTCTTGACTAGAAATTTTATGGTTGCATTTTGCTTCCACCAGTTTTTGATAAGCCAATTTGCTGGGCTTTTTCGATTTTAAAAAGGCGGTTGGAAAGACTCTTGTTCTTTACAGTTTAGTGGTATACTAGGTGGTTTTTTATTTTTCCAGAGCTCTCGGAGGGTAGATGTCCTTCCATATAGTGTCAAAGGGCAAACCCTGGTATGATACTTGCTTTCAAATTCTGTTGGTGACACGAAAGTACTAGGTTGTTCTTTTAAGATTTGGTTCACATGAGAAATGTCCACTTGATACCAACTTTTATAGAAAACCGGTTTATCCATGATTCTAATCAAAGAATTATACCATCAGCTTTGTGTTAGGAAGGACTCTACCGTTTCTATCGAGCCTTAATAGTTTAATTCAGACCATATGTTGAGAATCTCTTTCAGAAAGGGGCCGAGATTGATGGCAAGATTCGTCGAATCTTTAATGTCAAGGTTCTCCTAAACACAGTTTGGCTTCCAAGTTTTTAAAGCACAGCATCAAAAAAGATTTTCCATTTCCATTTGTTACTTTCGTCCAGGCACTTTCTTATCCATACAGACTTAAGGGCTTTATTAAAAGAAGCTATATCAATCATTCTAAGTCCTCCGTTGCCATAGTTTTGGGTGATAACGTTTCCCTTGATTTTATCACCTTTACTGTTCCAAAGGAAGTCAAAAAGGTCATTTATTTGTTTTATAATTTGAGAATTTACTTGAAGAGGCGATAAAAGCTGAATTAC